>APFE030806492.1:778-127411 GCA_000404065.3 Pinus taeda | reverse complement strand
GAAGAACTTACCCACTAAAGATTCCACATGGGAGGACAAGAACTTTATACAGAAGCATCAAGAACTACTCAAGCGTTGAGGACAACACTTTTTGAAGGAGAGGGGCATGTCAGGCCCCTATACTACTAGTGTAACCCCTTATTGTTATTAGTACAACCCCCTTATTATATTGATGTACCCATGTAGTGCCCATATTATCACTATTGTGCCCCATAGAAGCCCACTATTGTTATTATTGTGCCCTTACATTATTATTGTTATGTCGGCTCTGATTACATTATGACCCCTTAGACTCCTATATATAGAAATGAGGTATTTTCATTTGTATCATCCAAGAATTGTTCATTTATGTAATGTAAAGGAGGTTGCCCCCTCGAAGAGGCTGAATTCTAAGGCATTGATCTATCTTTTATCTCTTTTCTTGAGCTGGTTTCATAACAAAGTCCTTTTACAAAATATTTATAGAGTGTCTTGAATTAATTCGAACTTCAAATAAAATTTATTACAAAATAATATTTACTGAAAACATGTAGATATTTCTAAAATAGAACTAAGTAATGGGAAATCTAGACTATTTCTAATTTTATGTTTAGATTTTGAGGTGAACTATTGTTGAATGTAGCTAATTTTGTGCTTCTTTTGTTTTCCTTCTCCACAAATTGTAGGATTCTTGTTTACCCTTATTCATTGAGCTCCAACAATTTATCCCACCGCTCGTCATTAGGAATTGAAAAATTCACCTTGCTCTGAAATCTCTCATCTAATTTTGTGTATGTCTAGAAAGTTGGTTTGTTTAAAAATAGATGATGGATTTGATGTTGAATGAATGTAGGTATTCCATGAAAGCTTCTCCACTTATAGTTGATCTTACTTTAGTGAAATTACATGCATCTGCAACAATATTACATGATTGACCTTGATAATTTTCTAATGGAATCAATTTTCCATTAGAATCTCTTAAGGTTGGGAGCCCTTTGTCCTACAATAAAGAAAATTTGTGATTAAATATCTTAACCTACAGTTCCAATTCTTTGCATTTATTTTCCAGTTTCACCATGAGATTCCTCTTTGTTAATACCCTTTTTACTTCCATCAATGTGCTTGTTTTGTCTTGAATCTAGAGTTATTCAAACTCTTCCTTAGTTTTAGAATTTAGAACTTTAATAATTCTATTAGATTTTGTTGGCCTGTGCTCTATTTCAACCTTTATCTGGTCAATTTTTTCCTTGACATTCAGCACTATCTCTTCCTTCTCAAATATGATTTGAATGGATGACCATAATTCTGTGATGTTTGCATTTATGTTATGCCATATACTCATTTCGGCCTCTGCTAACATCTGAGGTGTTAGAGAATGATTCTCATACTTTTGAATTTGTTGTATCAATTTGTGGTTCTTTTGCACCTCTACTAGGTATGCATTATCCATTTTTATCTTGCTTTCCTCCATCTTTGTGAGTGTTTTTGTTAACTTCTCATTTTCCTTATTTGTTAATGATAATTCTCCTAAATCTTGGACTAGCTTCTCAGAAGAATCTAAATTTGATGCTTGTGTTGTTTGTTGTACTTCATGTTGTGTTCATGTACCTACTGTCGATGTACCTTCTCTTGTGTAGCTACTACTTCCAATTGTTCCTTTTCCTTCAACAATGTTTCCATGTCCTTTTCCCTCTTCCGGATTCGAACATTTTGTTCGACTATTATTTTGAACAACTTTTATTTTTCCATTTCCATATTGATTACTTATCTGGCTTGATGGTGCTCTGTAGTTGGAAGCATAAGTTGTTTCCTGAGGGCTTGAATATCTGCATTTTTGTCTTTAATTATCTCCTTAGATGCCTTGACATAACTAGGATCATATCCTAGTTTGATGATTAAATCTTCTAAAGTTTTAATTCTAGTGTCTTTGGCCATAGAAGACATTTGTTATATCTTCAAATATGAATGCATATTAATCAGAGAGGCTTGCAACTTTGAGGTGCCCATGGTGTAACTGGTCAGTGTTGAATAAATCATCTCACCTGCTTTCTTATGCAAATCAATTTGGTTGATTGCATGAACCTTTTTGGTATCAACAGAAAATATTGAAGCTTTGTAGTCTTCTACACTTTTGGGGACTCGAACTGTAGGTTCCAAAAACCATTTGGAAATGCCCCTTTTCTATGTCAAATGCAGACAACAACCTGTGTTGAGTATTATCAGTTTGCTTCCAAAATTCTGAATATGTTGAAGCCTTCAATGCTACATTATTCCTCTTGATTTCCCTGTATCTTGTAAAAATATTATGTTGTGCTGGAACTTGATATGTAGAATATATAGGTGACTCATTTATCTCCTCAACATATGGGAATGAACTGTTGGGAATACCTGTCAAAACCATTCTACTTTTCTCCTATGAATCTGTTTGTTCTGGGAATTCTTCTTGAATACTTATTACCCAAAGATCACTCTTAGTATCAATCTTAGTATTGGTCTTTGGATCCTTCTTCCTCCTCTTGAAGACACAGAAGTCTGCAACTTGTGCTTTTGAATCTGTAGGGTACATACTTTCCCTCGGCTTGTTGATTTCTTTGCCTTTTGGAATAGGATTTTTCAGAGATGATTGACTGACAATTTTTTCTTCAGCCTCCTTTAGTGTGTTCTTTTTCCACATCTCCTGATTAGCATACTTCTCTATCTTTAGCGCAGGTGTATGTGCATATGGAGTGGTCTTCTACTCAACTCTCAGCTTTGACATTATTCCTAATGGATCATAAGACCATGTGAAACTTAGTTTAAATTTCATCTTCTTTAATATTTCCTCCGCTTCTCTTGCGACCTCTCTGGTATTTACAATATAAGGCCTAAAATTTTACTTCAATTTAAATTGTGATTTATTTTATTTGATACAAAATGTAAAATTCATCCATGCTTAACATCTCTCTAATGTATTCCAAAGCAAAAATCCTTACTAGTACAAAAACTAGTAATCTATAGGGAGGAAGCTCACACCCATAGATCCAAATCTCTATATAGTTTTGGCAAAGATACCAGTCTCCAACTTTAGCCTGTTCTGAAATATGAAAAACTTTCTTGATCTCCAGTGAAATCCTTGGTATAGCATCATTGCTAGGTAGACACAAGGATGTATGTAAAAATTGATCCACAATATCGTTGAATGAATAATATTATGAATTCCTTCTTACTAAAGAAGTCCAAGGAATGACTGATAATGGACTCCCTGATCATCCATCTTCGGTAACTAGAACTTGAATATGTCTTCTTGGTAGAATAACATCAAATATACTAAGACTGGTTGGTTTTTAAATGCACCTTCAGCTTTTAAGAGAAATTTCTCTGTATACAGGTTATAGTATTAACTGTAATGAAATGAGTGATGATGGTTTTGAACAACTAAAGAAAAATTTGATAAGAATCCCTACACTCGATTCCCTGGCTAGTAATCTATAAGCAAGTAACCATGGAAATGACTTGTCTTGACTTCTCAGGGAAAATAGAAGCAGGGTATGGGGGATTTGTTCTAGGCAATTTAGAATTTTCATGCAGAAAACATTCAATAATATGGGCTCGCTGGGGGAAGGTAAGTTTTTTGTATATCTCTACGAGTGCATCAGTAGAACATGGCTGCAAATAAGCATTCATTACTCAAAACAATGAAGTCTTTATGGATTGGGAGGTACCTGAGGTGACACCAAGTAGCGAATTCTGGGAATATATGAGTATTGAGAAAGCTAAATTCAGGTAGAAATGATTCCCATATATTTAAATCATCACTCTGGTCTAAATACTTCTATTTTTCCCAATTATGTAGCTCATACAGATCAAACTCACATTGATTTGTTGTCATCTTGTACTAGGTATCAATCGAGGTACCATAGGATTCTCATCATGTATCTTTCCCTTTCCTTTGTGTGAAGACATTTTTAATTTCAATTGGAAATTTGAAAAAACAATGTTATGAGGTCGCAATTTGATTGGTTGTAGAAGGGAAAAACTTTGGAGAGGGCACTAGCAAGCTTGGAAATCTTTCAATCTAAACCTATGTGGAAAAAATAACAAGGAAAATGGGATAATACAGGTTTATACGGGATTTTATAACAGAAATTGAGGGTGATCAACAGGATTATTACCATTTTGGAGCATAGCATTTATGGATTTTTAGACGTTGGCAGGAGAAAATTTAATGGCCAACGACTTCATGATTGTTTATGGGATATTTGAATTATAAGAGTTACATGACATGGAGGATGGGTGATGTGGACAGATCAGTAGAAGACAGGTGTCAAGGATGGAGCGGGAGAAAATGAGCCGAAGGATCGTCGAATGGTGGTTTTCGGGGGGATAGCGGGGGGCTAAGAGTGATAGGCAGTATAGGGAAGGGACCCCCGAAATAACTATGGAGCCACCACATTACCTCGGGTGTTTTCTTGTAAACCAGCATTTCGACCCCCCCCCCCCTTCGTTAAGTCCTCAAAGGTCGGGTTGGTGTTCGAAATATCCCCGCGTTGATCTGGGAGGGCGATCTCAGCGACTCAAAGTAAAAACGATTTGTGGAAAGTGACAAAAATGTCAATCACTTATTCCGATTTTTAAACAAAATTTAATATTACTTTAACTATTGGCGACTTTGACTGCGCGCGTTCCTTGGGGTTTTATTATTTATTATTTATTTATTTTTCTTTTCCCCTTTAATCTTTATTTTTTCTCCTTTCTATTTTTTCTTTTCTTTTCTATTTTTCTTTTTATAGGCTAGACAATCTTAAAATGAAAAATAATGTACAATATCCCTATGGGATAAATGGCTAGATAACCATACCTGGATTACTATATTTATAGGACCCTAACACAACTGGTTATAAATCAAAAACCTATGAAGGGGATGATCATGGTAGAGAAACACATCAATGTCCCTTTTACCTATTCCATTCCTAACCACCTAAAGGATTTATTTTTATTGTAACATTCATATCTAGGAGGTTTCCATCACCACATGACCGATATAAGGACATGATCCATTAATTAACCTCATGAAATTTTTCAAGATGAATTTAAATCTAAAGAGTGGCAACATATACATATTATTTCACCACATTATTTATTTACAGTACAAACACTTAAAAGCACTTCTTTGACAACATTTTCCTTTGTTTCATAAGCCTTAAATATGTTGAACTATCCTAACAACTATTTTTACCCACCTTGCCCAATCCCCTTTATTTCTTATTTTTACTAAATCACCAAAGAAATAGAACATATGTCTCAATCCCCTAGTAAGTATAACATCGTTAAGAACAAGTTTAATAAAATCCCATCTAAATGAAGTTCAAATTTATCTCCTTCCTCAAGATATGATCCCCACTATTAGCTTGGCCATACATTTGTGTCAGCCTTAAAAATATATGTATGCTTTCATGGTGACCCTAATGATGATGCAACAACCAACATAAACAATGAGTTAATTCGTGAAGGAAAAGTACCAATCCTATAACATGCATTATTTCAATACCTTTATTATAGTGGTGATGCCACTAGTTAAAATCACTTGAATGGATTTTTATTATCCCACTCTTATTAATGATTATTTTTACATGTGCATAGTAAACAAGTGTTAATCTTATGCTAATTACATCAATACCCTTGCTTCCTTCTTTCACTTGAACTCTTCCCATTGTGATGTAGGAGCATCCATATGGTTCTAGAAAATCTTGCATTGCCCAAAAATATTTTTAGTTTTGTTATGATTTTGTTTAAATTTTTCCATATTTTTAGCGTGTAAATAGTGACCTGATATTATTATGAACATACTATCATTAGAGAAATTTTGAGGTAAAAAATGGTTGTTAAAATAAATAATGTGTTAACAAAATAAACTTTAAAAGAACCAATAAGAATTAATGTGATGAGATCATCCCCAAGGGTAAAAATATATTTGGAGGGGAAAGAAGAAAACTACCACTTCTAATTATTTATTTAGCTTATATTTGTTAGTATGAAAATTCTTGAAGGTGTACCAAAATTACTTCACTTAAGTCACTGGGTGACAAGTGTCCCTAACAACAAGTTTATGGTTGTTGTCGTCTTAGTTCTGAAACACAAATAGAAAACCTGCAGTAAAAGGAGATATAATCCAAAACGGAAAGCATTAATATAAAGTATCCAATATAATAAGCCAATCAGAAGGACTATTCTAAATGAATAAATATTTTATTGATAATACTAGGTAAACAACATCTACATATTGTTCTATAAGTCCCCCTCTGTGGGATGGGTCCTTTGATATCCTTGACGCTTCATAAATTGATTCTCTCTCAATGTGTGAAAAACCCAAACAAAAGTGAAGAACTCAAAATGGGAGCTCAAGAAAAATGACGATAATGTTGATGATCATAATTATCATGGTGAAGAATGAATGAAAACCCTCCTTTATATAGAAAAGTATGGAGTTAATCTTGGAAATGGAGAATAATAAAATATTATTAACCAAATTCAGATTTAACTACTTGCAATACTGATCTGAATTGGGGAAAATTATTTATGCTTTGTTAGTTCCCCTCATCAAAATATAAAAATTTGCTTGAGGTTGTATTCCAAAATAACAGGTAAAAGCATGAACTTTATGTGTTTTTGCTCAAGATAGTTTCATGAAGAAAAACATAAAACATGAAACCAAAACAGTAAATGGAAGCGTGCATCAAATAATAATACACCATCCATTGATAAAGGAGCTCACCCCTCCTGGGCTACATCTCCATGGATCAACTCTAAAGGCATGACCCTTTCTCATTATGCTCACAATTCTTCGAATAAAGAGTACATAAATGTGCTAACAAAAAGAGTGGCTTATTTCCCCTTCAAGGAAACATTCTTCTACAAATAATTCTCACTCTAAACATATTAAAACCTATAGTTAGACATGAAACAATAAGAAATCTAAGGGCTCTCAAATCAAGACCCCATACTCTAAGTTCCAACAGCATAAACAAGTACAACAATCCACTTGAAGCACTTAAACAAGTCTCTTTATCCATACACACATAGAGCAAAGAAGAAATACAGCTACAACACTGTTGTAATGGTTTTTGTAGTAAACATATGGATGCTATAATAACCCTATAAGGTTTGCTCCATCTTCGAACTCCTCCATAAAATGAATCAACACTCTAGTTGACCAGGCCACCCATAGGCTTAAATTTTCAAAAATCCTATCCAGAAGTGCTCCTTTGACTCCGAAACCTATTCCATGAGTTCAACATCCCCAAAAATAGCTATCTAGCTGCTTTTTGCATCCAATTTGCATAAGAACTGAAGACATTATGACTTCTCCCAGTTCCTCCACTATTTATTCTCCAAATTACTATGAAACCGACCAAAATCCGCTTTTTCACTCCAAAATCCGCTAATGGAGTGAAAAATTCACCGTTCAGTGAGATAAATCATATCAGCCTTATCGCAATTGCAATTGGCTAAGGTGCGGGTTGTTAACACTGTGAAACATTGATATGTGGTGTTGCGGACCCATCGGGATATTAAACCAGAATATATAAACTCCCTTGTCCAAATTCCACCGCTCATCATAATCAACGATCAGTTGTGTGGGAAGGTCTTGTTTACCAGACAAAACACTGTGATTGTGATTTCCCACCATGGTATTAAACTGTGGCATATAAACCTATCACATCTGGGGTTTATCACAATTAGAACTCCACTTCACCGGGGTTGATTCTTGTTGCCGATGTGATTGCATCACATCGCAACTTCAACCTTTCGGAGGACCAATGGCAGGCTAACACTTGGCACCTCCTCATTCGCTAAAGACCTTGCCACACCATCCCAATCCTGCCTTGTAGGCAAGTCAAACATGAGCTTTTACTTGCTCTAAATTCTACATATGAACTCATATTTGAGTGTCGTTCACATTGTTGAATTCAAAATGAAGAGCTCATCATCCTAGATCTGAGTTTGACAAGATTCTGGCACTTTGATTTTTGACCATAATTCTGAGCATCTAATCACTCCTCCCCGCTGGAATCCTTTTAGACCTCAAAATATTTATAGTCAGTTATTGAATAGATGAGGGTATTGTTCCCTCACCTTCTTCACTTCAATCCATTTGGCCTTTGATGGATGTGTACCTTTGAGACCCATCTGAAGATAATCAATGCTTCCCCTTTTAGTTGTCCTTGTACTTCTGTCAAGTATAGTGTCTTGTTGAAGCACATTGAGGAATTCTAGATAGAAGTCTTCAATAGATGGAATTTGAACATTCTGTCCTTGATCTTGAATCAAAGGAGGTTCATATAATCTCAAATTTTCAACATTAACAATGGAATATATTTGCATATATGAAGGTAAAAAGTTGAAACCAATTCATTATGGTCCATTTAAAATTCCATAAAAGATTGGTAATTCTATGCCGATTACCATAAACATGTGATGTGAGATTGTTATTGCATTGCAACCTACCTTGCATTGGGGGCTGATTCTTCATACTTGTCCACATTTTGCCGATATGCAATTTCGATCCATCACAGTTGCAACTTCAGTCAATATTGCATCGCAACTCCATACCTTATTGGGTCCGAGGCTAATTCTTGTAATGTGATCCACCTTTTGACTATGATTGTTGATATGTGAGGGTCAATGGCAGAGTGAAACTTGTCGTCTCCTGATTGGCTAGGACCCTTGCCATGTCATCAAGTAAACCCTGAACTTTTACCAGCTCTAACTACTACATACGAGATCAAATTTGAGTGTTGTTTGCACCATTGGACTCAGAATGACGAGATCTTCAATCTGAAGTTGCACTTATCTAAATTCTAACACTTTGAAAATTTGACAATTTTTTAGCTCCTGATCACTCTTCCCCACTAAAAACATTTTTGTCTCCAAAAGCATTAAATAATCTACCACTGTTATGTACTTTGTCTACACTGCAAGTATCTTGCATGTCATTCTTCCTTCTCCTTCACCTTTTTTATTTGGAGCCATAAGCAATGAGATGACACGTGCATCCCCTGCAAACTTGTAGTACAATATCTTGCAAATTACATGTTTCGCTATGTGACAAAATATTCAAATCTTATGTTCTTCTCGACCTATCCATGTCACTATGTCCATCCACAACAACATCCTTCCCAAGAAGAATTCCAAGAAGATTATCTATAAAATCCTTATCAAGGATAAGATCCTAAAAGATTGTCAAATGAACCCAAACAAGCTTCACATATTGAATACTTGTATAACTTGAGTGCTACACACATTTGGAACATACTAAATGTGTTGCAACTACTCATACAACAGTCTTAAAATGCGTTTTACAAAATGTTTCAAAAAAGCATTTTACAAAATCGAATAAACTTGACTCCAAAATTTATCCATTCAAATTGACTATCAACAAACCAAACTGACATTGTAATGCTTAAACAAAAACATTATTGCATATAAGTGATTTGTTTATGAACATCACTTTTACAAATTATCGAACTATGGGGAAAATGAGGTTCAATCAGCACCCAAGTTCGAGGAGCTGAAAGAAGAGAGTCGAAGAGTCCAAGAGGACACATCTCGAATTAAAAGGGAATTTGAAAGCATCTTCGTATGCCAATCAAAGGATGCAGCAAATGGTAAGAATTTACATGCTTCTTCCTTATGCAAAAGTATTGATGTAAATTTATTTGCGGCCTTGGAAAAACATAGTAAAGGCATTTGATGCCTTGGAGTAAATTAGCAAGGCATTAAAAATCCAATTGTAGCCAAAGAGAGGCCTAATACAAAGGATTAGGCTATGTCGCAAAAGAAGAATGGTATTCTAACAATGGTTCATAGGTGACATGTTCCTACTGTCGTAAGGGAGGACACGAGGAGGCAAGATGTTGAAGCCTACACCCAGAACTGGTCCCGCGTGGTTCCTCAAACGTAAGGAGGATTTGAAGGGAAAACATCTCCAAAGAGAGATGACAGCGTCGAGGAAGAGGGGAAACACAATTCTTCTAGCCACCTGAGTTCCTCACGTAGGCATTGTGTTGGGCATGGGATCCCCCAAGGCAAGTTTTGGGGCTTAAAACCCATATTTTTACCAAATCTGATGTAAAGACTCTGCGTTTTGTGGCCGCAGAGCACGAAGATTGTAAATGAGTCATATGGTTTTCCACTCTCATTTTTGTAATGTAATGTCAGCTTTAGAAATCTACCCATGGTCCGCAGACCATGGGATTGTATAAATAGAGCGAAGCTCTAAGTTGTAAATCATCGAAGAAAGAGAAGTGGAAGTAATAGATGGAGAATTGAGTCTTATCTAAGTGTAGAGATGAGTCTTTGGGTCGTAGAGTAGGAGAAGTATCTGCAGCTGAGTGCGCAGAGGCCTAGTAGTCCGCAACTGAGTGCACGAACTCCTGCAGTTGAGTGTGCAAGGCGAGTCAAGTCTGTAACCTTTGGAGAAGTAATAAAGAGAAGTTTTACATCATTTCTGTGTATCTTGTTCCTATTTTGTGCATTGAATGTGTCAGATATTAATTGCTTTTCTATTGTTTATATGATACGCGAACCTATATGAATGTGTTGATAAAGTGAATATAAGATAAACTATCTATTTACGTGAAGATAACTAACTGTTATAAGAATATAAGTAAGATACGCGGTGTAACTTGGGGAAGTAGTGTAGATCACTGTTAGGGCAGCGTGAAATCACCTCAACCCCTAGTTAGGGTTGTGCAAAGGCAATTATAACAGATAACAAAGGTCTTGTAGGTTAGGACAACGCACGAAGTGACCTGCGCAAAGGTATTCACAGTTGGACTAAACTAACCCCTCAGACATCTCAAGGGTGCGGAAACTTGGTTCCAACATCCCCCCATACTACTTCGGGTGAGACCTCAGTCCATGCTCCACGGGTTGTTGCCGAAAGGGCCAGTAGTGTAGGGATTTTTTTGGCTAATTGATTCTGAACCTAGGTTAGGCCCCCTTAAGCCAACAAATGGTTCTGTTGTCGGGGCTGGAATTTGCATAGACATTTCTGATGTCATATTATTGGAATCCAACTAAGATGGAAATTGAAGGTTGGTTGGATAGAAGAATTCATGAGTTCGCGACAGAGGAGAACAGGAACCTGTGACTGAAAAAAGAAGAGTGGTTAGACTTCTACCAATACATAGAGATCCATGAAATTTTTTTCACATGTTTCCCTACTGAGCTGTATGAGTGGATCGCAAAGCTAGCAGATAGCCAAGGAAGGGGGAAAATAGAAAATCATATTACGTGGACCCCAGAGTTGGTGGGCAGATTGGAAGCATCAAAGGATAAGATCGCACGCATTGTTGATCACTGGCTTGATCAAATTATAGGAGGATTCATTACGAGTTCACAGTAGATACTTCAGTAAGCTATAGCGAGGCAGAGTGATGATTTCTCAAAGGACTGCGAGGTAAGTATGTAAAGTCTCTGAATACTTGGATTAAAATGCTATTGTGTGAAAAGAGGGTTATGCAATTACCTTGATGTCCGGAGCTACGCGAAGTGGGAAAACCTACAGAAACGAAAGAAGTAAGGGACTAGAGAATAGCCCTTTGATTTCACCTTCGCAAGGGAATGAGGAAGAGCTTATGAAGGTCTCACCACAACGTGTGATCCATTTGATAAGGCAAATGATTCTGCGCATACCACCCCCACCTACACTGCCACCAGTTTCACCACCTTCACCTCCATCTTCACCAGTACCACCTTCGCCGCCACCGCGAGTCAATATGGCAAGCGCAATAAAGTTTCCTGTGTTCAAGAGAGTATGAAATGAAGATTTGGACCAATTTTAGTTCATGATAGGAGTTGTATGGGAAGCGCAAGGGGTTACAGATGATAATATAAAGAAAGCGACGCTGGTCAACGCTCTGCAGGATTGCACGCTAACCTAGTATATTAAGCATTCTAACGAAAATATGAATGCAGGAATCACGGATATCCAAATTGCACTAACCAGAGAATTTAGCACATTGAAGTCACAAGCGCAGTCGATCATTAGATTCAAACAGATCACAATGCTACCAGGTGAGAATCCTTGGGATCTGGATCAAAGATTGAAGTGTACGATTCACGAAGCTAATATGCCTTTGACGGATGGATAGCACTACGAATGGTTTGTAGCATCGCTAACACCGCATTTGAGGAGCGCGTTGTCGTAACAGAGGTTAATGACTCAGGAAGAGTCCTTAGAGATCGTAATGAGGCTACATGAAACCTCGATGTAGGATCCTAACTTGGGAGTTCAGCAAATCCACGCACAGTTGAAAAATTTGTGCCTTGAGATGCAGAGTCTAAACAAGACAGGACAGCCCGACCAGAAGTGCGCAAAGAGGTGTGGTGCGTAAAATGAAAGGGTTAGGGTCATGATAAGGACCACTGCCCTGTGTTCGCAAATTACCTCATGGGAGGAGGACTGATGTCATTAAGACTGGAAGCACAAGAAGGACCTAGCGTAGCACCTACTTTGTGGTGTGCAATTTGTCAAATAGGAGGAAAGAATGCTACGGATAACTACCATTTGTTAAAGAACTACACAAAGAATTCGCAAAAGTTGTTCTGTAATTTTTGTAGATCGGTTGGACACGACGAGTGCACTTGTAGAAGCTATGAGCTGATGATGGATAGAACTCCCACCTATAGAGCTCAAGCCAAAATGCGACCCCTAGACCTAAATGTAGGAGTGGTGCGAACCATATTTCAGGGGTGTGGACAAGGCCAAGGTGGAGGAGGACCTAGACGAGGTCACAGACAACCGATATGCTACAATTACAAAGGGCTAGGACATTATACCCATGATTGTATGAACCCAACACATCCATCACGTCTGTATTGTACCTTGTTTGATCATGAGATGGAGGATTCTCCTACGTTGATAGCTAGGATACGCAACAAGGGACTGCTACCACCTCCCCCAACTTAGAACCTGCAGATGATGAGGTCTGAGCTGCGCAAGGAAGATCCAAATGTGAACATTGTGCTCCGAAGTGGAATCGCAATGAGAAATGATAAAGGCAAATAGCCCAGAGATAGTACTTGGGTTCGCAAGGCTCCGATGAAAGAAGCAGAGTTTGATTTGGAGTGCACTAAGGAAACCTTCATGGAAGCTAAGAAGAGCTTTGTTGATGCCTCCACTTCAGGAAGCAAAGATAGACTGGAGTTGTAAATGGACCCATATATGCTTACGACGTTCCTGGAAACACGCATGAAGCTACTACATGACAATAAGGTTGTAAAAGGATTGCAGGAACTCATTAATAGATGTGTTGGGACCGCACCAGGAGAACCGTGCGTAGACCGAAAGATTGGAAAACAAAGGACTAGGATCGGGAGAGAAATGAGGCTAGCCACGTAGATTGGAGAATATGAAATGCACCAAGTAATTTTGGATTTAGGATCGGATGCGAACGTTCTGACGAAGCTTATATGGGAGTGCATGGGGAGGCCTACACTCCAATGGTCTCTTATTCAGCTGTGAATGGTGAACCAGCAGAAGATGATACCCATGGGATGATTTCAGGGAATCACCGTGGATATTGAGTGAGCAAGTACACTAGCATACTTTGAAACGATATAGATTGT
The DNA here is from genome assembly GCA_000404065.3 of Pinus taeda. NCBI lineage: Eukaryota > Viridiplantae > Streptophyta > Pinopsida > Pinales > Pinaceae > Pinus > Pinus taeda. The sequence continues at coordinate 113,821 of APFE030806492.1, read as the reverse complement.
TGATGAGAGAAATCCCTACTTTGCACTCTTAGGAATTGATTGGGCCACTGACATGAACGGGGTAATTAATCTGAAGATGTGCACGATGATTTTTGAGAAGTCTTTGTGCCACATGGGATTCACTCTGTGAGCCTCAGACATATCACATGCTTTCGTGGCATATTAAACAATACCCTTAACTTGACTACATATTGGAAAATCCCTCTAAAAATCACATTATTTAACCCCCTACCAATATTAACCCAATACAACTTCCCAATTTAAAAAACCCTACTTTCAGTAGATATTATAGGTATCTATTTTTTCATTAACATTTTTTTATACCCCTTCATATTTTTTCATTAACTTTAAGCTCTATTTTTTATATTTGCCAATATAAAAACCATTTACCTCCTATATATCCCCCAATATATTATGTCTTTTTTTCCTCAGTTTATATCCCCGCATATGAACCCACGTGGTATGGTATTTCTCCCCTAGTGAAGTCCCTGTGCTCTATACATAGTTATACCCTTAGACCCTGCGGAAGGATCATGCTACATAGAGCTGGTGCGCGACTACGAAAGTGACGATGATCTGGATTGCATCTACAAAATAACCACACAAGAGCAAGATTTGGTAAATCCCACTATAGACGGACGAACCTCCTGGGAGCGCAAAAGTTCCTGTACTTCAAATTTGAATGAGGAGAAAGAACGATGGCAGAATCAGTTACATGAGGTAACCACGCTTAATTGCAACACGATGGCAAGGTCACTATGTTGTGTATCGACAGAAGCGAGAGATCTGCCTACGTATGATGGTTTAGGTGAGGTAGATGCTTTCTTGAACAGATTCAAAAGGGAGGTGTCGGAAGAGAAATGTTTCTAGGCCTTGAATTGGGTATTTTGCACTACGCTCGCAAGGTGGTGGGGTACACACAAAGGGAACTTTCAGGACTGACACTAATGTAAGATAATGATGTGCACATGGTTTGGGAAACCTATAGTGTGATTGGAAGATAAATACAATGGATGGGATGGTCCGCATGCGCATCTTTCTAGGTGGGTACAGGCATTTGATAAACAACCTGTGCAGATACACATGAACTTCGCGTTGGGAGATACGGTCAATAAGCACTAGTTGGGGGGGAAATGCATGAATGGTTCCTCAAGCTAGAATGACAGGGTGTGGAGAGAATAATCACACAGAAGGATATCCATGTGGAAGCATTTAACGAGGTGTGCAGAGCACTGAACAAGGTATATAATGAGAAGCGAAGTGATTGGGACCTACGCGTACCAGCAGTTTTATGGGCTTATAGGACAACGTGCAAGAAACTAACGGAACAGACACCTTCTAGGCTGACCTATGGAGTAGATGATGTAATGCCAATGGAGTCTCTCATGGCTGGTTCGCGCATAACAGTGCCCACAGATATGATGGATCGCAGAGCCTTGGAAGAAGGGATCGCGCAGCTGGACGAAGAAGAACGCTTGGGACTTGATGAAGATATCTAGCAGGGTGATATTATGCTCCAAGAACTCATGAAGGAAAGAATTTGGTTAAGCTCAAAAATCACCATGACGGAAGAAGAAGTCAAGAAACTTGAGGAAGGAATAAGAAGGACTTTTTTTATTAAAGGTTCCGTTGACAAATTTAGGAGCTACCATTGAGAGTTGATCAATGTGATGCCTTGGATCAGGTTGTATATTACTAAAGGGATCACCGATGCTGGCGCGATGCAGATAATAAAGCTAAAATGTAGACTTTTCCCAAGAAAAGTGATTGATGGTCGGTTGAAGCTGTATATAGGTGGCCCGGCCACCTGACTAGCTGTGGGAAGCACAGTCTTAGCACTCTGGGCAGTTGAATAGAGGCGTGGGACTATAAACTACTCTGCCCGAGAACTATGCAATGACAGGGTTGCGTGCTGGAGCGAAGTGTCACAAGATTTGTGACAATGCAAGGGTAATTGTGCTGCCGCATGGGTTGGCTGGAAAGTGACCGTTATAGTCACTATTCACGATGTGATGCTTGGTTTGGGACCAAATGGAGCGGACGACGGGAATTTAAGGCAGGCTTTATGGGCTAGATTTAGGAAAATCTTCTGCCAAGGAGAATTAATGAACCAGATTTGGGGGGAACGGTTAAATTCGAATGCAAAAGGCGCTATAAATTGCAAAGGACTACGCAGCAAACAACACTTGGCCATTTGAGAATTGAACTATTGCACACCCAAAGATCTATGAACCCAGATCCGTTTGATTTTTTGAAGTCAAAGGTGTTGTTTGAGCACTTACCTGAGCCGTTGAGAGATTTGTGGAACAGTATTATGACCACACCAGAGGAAGCCATGGATATCGGTGAAATGACCGGTGAAGAGGTTGCGCAGGCCATGACTATAGGAGATGTCCCTTAGAGCGTCGGGATAGTCGTGGAAATCCCTAGAACACCATGCACGCCGAGACCCAAGAAAGATAAGAAACGCATGGTCCTAGTGCACATGTCCCCTAGAAACCCGCTGCGAACTAGGCTGACCATGGAAGAAAAGGAGAAAATGGTTAATCTAGAAATTGATGAAGAGGAAGAAGATATTGAGGAAATCCTTGTCAAAGAGGAGGAGGACGAAGACATGGAGGTGGAAACCGAGGGCACAGACCTGAAAATACAGCACTTAGAAGTAGAGGCACATGAGCTGCATCGAAGATATGATGATATAAAAGGGACCGCGTAGATGGTGGCCCTTACATAGAGGCTCGCATGGATGCAACAAGCCAAAGCGCTTAAGGAGCAGGTAGACGCAGCGTGACATAAAGAAGCGATTTTGAAGGCACACATCTAGCCTTGGATCAACGAGGCATTTGTCATTACAACCTCGATCAAAGCCAAGCTCGCACAGATGCAGGGAATGCAAGAGCAGATACAAGGAAGCATTTCAGATATAGCAATCTCTGAATAGCATGTGCAGGAGGTACATCAGGAAGTTTCTCAGTGCGTTGTCGATCTTGCAGTAGTTTGAACAGAGTTGGGAGGTCTTCGTGCAAAGATCTCTGCACCGAAAGAGTGACTCGGGGGCGAGTCATGATGTTTGTGTTGGGGTCATGTTGGGCACGGGATCCCCCAAGGAAAGTTTTGGGGGTTAAACCCAGATTTTGACCAAATCTGATGTAATGACTCCGCGTTTTGTGGGAGCGGAGTGCAAAGATTGTAAATGAGTCATAGGGTTGTATACCCACATTTTTGTAATGTAATGTCGGCTTTAGAAATATACCCATCGTCCGTGGACCATTGGATTGTATAAATAGAGCGAGGCTCTAACTTGTAAATCACCAAAGAAAGAGAAGTGGAAGTAATAGATGGAGAATTGAGTCTTATCTAAGTGTAGAGTCGAGTCTTTGGGTCGTAGAGTAGGAGAAGACTCTGTAGCTGAGTACACAGATGCCTAGTAGTCCACAGCTGAGTGCACAAACCCCTGCAGCTGAGTGCACAGGGCGAGTCGAGTCTGTAACCTTTGGAGAAGTAATAAAGAGAAGTTTTACATCATTTATGTGTATCTTTTTCCTATTTTGTGCATTGAATGTGTCGGATATAAATTGCTTTTCTATTGTTTATATGATGCGTGAACCTATATGAATGTGTTCATAAAGTGAATATAAGATAAAGTATTTTTTTACACGAAGATAACTAACTGTTATAAGAAGATAAGTAAGATATGTGGTGTAACTTGGGGAAGTAGCGCAAATCATTGTTAGGGAAGTGCGAAATCTCCCCAGCCCTTAGTTATGGTTGCGCGAAGGTGATTATAACATATCGTGAAGGTCTCGCGGGTCAGGACAGTGTGTGAAGTGACCTGCACAAAGGTATTCATAGTTGGACTAAACCGACCCCTCATACATCTCAAGGGTGTGGAAACTTGGTTCCGGCATCCCCCCATATGGGTTCGTGTGAGACCTCAGTCCACGGTCCACGGGTTGTTGCCGAAAGGGCCATTAGTGTAGGGATTTGGTTAGCTAATTAACTTCGAACCTGGGTCATGCCTCCTCAAGCTAACACATCACAAACCAAAGAACAACAAACAAAGGTATAACAGGCATGTTCATTCGAATGTTGATAATTCAAATACTGTTAATTCGAATGTTGTTAAAGAAAATTATTTTCATGATGGAAAATAGAACGTGGATTTGGATAATGTGTTAAGGAAAATGTTTCCATGCACCTTTTGTATTTCATCTAACCATTGTGTAGATAAGTGCAATAAGAGGATAGAAATTATCGAGAAGATGTCTATGTCTATTGGAATTGAGGCTACAAGGAGAAAATATCATCCAAAGATAAAGGCAAGTGAGCCGAGAGGAGCTCAAAAGAACTTATGTACTCACTGTAATATCAGTGGGCATTGGGTCGATAAGCGTTGGAAATAGTTTCCACATCTTCATCCTAGTAAGGGCAAGTAGATCATGCAAGCACCAGAAGAGGAAGCGACAACAGAAAAAGTGGTGCAAGATGCAACCATTCCTGAAGTAGCTTCAGAAGAATAGAAAGTTCAAATAGAGGGTTAATTCACCTGGTTGGGTAAGAAATGGGCGGACTATTTGTCTAGCTGAATTCTGTAAGTTTCTGTTTTGCACTAGTTACATATCCCCATACTTGGGTAATTTGTAAAAGTGATGTTCATAAATAAATCATTTATATGCAATAGTATTTGCCTTTAAGCATTACAATGCTAGTTTGGCTTGTTGATAGTCAATTTGAATGGAGAAATTTGGGAGTCCAGTTCATTCCATTTTTAAGATTCTTTCTTGAAACATTTTGTAAAAATCATTTTAAGGATGTTGTATGAGTAGTTGCAACACATTTAGTATGTTCCAAATGTGTAGCACTCAAGTTATACAAGAATTCAATATGTGAAGCTTTTTTGGGTTCATTTAACAAAGTCTTTTAGGATCTTATCCTTGATAAGGATTTTGTAGATAATCTTCTTGGAATTTTTCTTGGGAAGGATGTTGTTGTGGATGGCCATAGTGACATGGACAGGTCGAGAAGAACATAAGACTTGAATCTTTTATCGCATAGCGAAACATGTAATTTGCAAGATATCGTACTACAGGTTTACAGGGGATGCATGTGTCAGCTCATCACTTATGGCTTTGAAGAACAAAGGTGAAGGAGAAGGAAGAATGACATGTAGGATACTTGTGGTGCAGACAAAGTACAAAGAAATTGTAGATTATTTAGTGTTGTTGGAGACCAAAATATTTTTAGTGGGGAAGAGTGTTCAGGAGCTCAAATTTGTCAAAATTTCAAAGTGTCGGAATTCTGATAAGTTCAACTTCTGATTGAAGAGCTCGTCATTTTGAATCCAATGGTGTGAATGACACTCAAATCTGATCTCGTATGCAACAATTAGAGTCGTTCAAAGTTAAGGGTTGACTTGATGACATGACAGGATTATATGACATGGCAGGGATCCTACCCAATCAGGAGGTGCCAAGTGTCACTCTGCAATTGAACCTCGCATATCAGAAATTGCAATCAAAAGGTAGATCACATTACAAGAATCGGCCCTGGCCCTGAAGGGGTATGGATTTGCGATGCGATATCAGTCGAAGTTGCAATTGCGATGGATCGCAATCGCATATCAGCGAAAGGTGGACGAGTATGAAGAATCGTCGCCCAGCACAATGCAAGATGTAATGCGATCACAATCGCACATCGTAGGTTTATGGTAGTCAGCCCCCAGAGCAGTCGAGTTGCAATGTGATATATCACAATCACATATCGCACTTGTCGAGCGATAAAAAGGTGTCTTTTTAACTCCTAATTACCTTCACATTAATTGTCAACCCAGGGACGACTTTTTATTCCAAGAGTGTACACAGTCTGAGGGGGCTATTTTCTCAAGAGTAATGTTATGAAAGATGTAGTACATTGCTCAAAATACAAGAGTAAACGAATGCTCAAAATAAGATCTACTTACAGCGAAAGACCTTAAAGCCTAAATCATTCATTCGGAAAAATAAGCAATGTATCAGCCAAGGGTCCAGTAACAATAACTCATCCCTTTGGAAACTGATGTAACCAAAAGTAATCAAGGAACAGATCATCAATTTGGGGACTAGACAGCAAATGCCAATGCCCACTACAGTTTCATATCGTTCTACACACCAAAGCAAAGATAATGCGAATAACAAAAAATGGAACAAAAAATATGAAATGGAACAACAACTAAGAAATGGAACAGCAAATCGGGAATTGTAATGACAATTAAGTTTAAGAAACATCAACACCTTAGTCTACAAAATCAAATGCAATCAATCATATCCTATGGAAATCAAATGGCAATCCCCTGTCTCTAAGAATGAATCAAACAACACGCAGAAATGGAATAGCATTGATTAATGATGAATATGAAACAACGCTGGAAAGTCAAATACAAATGCATAATAACTTAACACATGGCACACCTCAATAGCAATCTGATCTTGGTAATCCACTTGTCAGTCTTAGTTATAAATAATATGACTGTCTTTTAGAATGGAGCAGCAACGTTCATAGATTCAACAATCGCAAGGAAATATAATTTCTAAGACGAATTCAATAATACCAATGGTCAAATGTTACAACACAAACATTCCATGATTGAATAGCAACCGTGTCCTGTAAAAACCATTTACATCAGCACTTAAAGAAACAGCAATGTGTTGCAAAGTCAATATGATATTTTTGCCTCAGAAAATGATATCACTTAACAAATCAAACGTAACAGAGTTGTGATGTAAAATAATAAAACATATCAGATTACCGAATCACGCTGATAACCAAAACCACGCATAAACCAAGAAGATAATATACAGCAGCAGCATACTCCACCAGAGGCTGGGCCCTTAGCTGCCAGCGGATGCTGCTGGGTTACTTCAGATGAAAAGAATGAACATCAACTCCCAAATCAGGTATTAATCATTAAATGGTGAAAACATTACAACAGCTGAAGCTTTGAGACTTACAGCATGAAACAATCCTTTCTTCCTCCTATCCTATCATGAATTCTTAACTCTAAATCTCTAATTCTAAATCCTCAATTCTCTATTCTCTTAGCCATCCATTCTCCATCCCCCTCTTTGATCTCTGTTTTCATTTAAATAGAGAGAGAGCATAGAGCAGTTACAATAGAGATAATTACAACATGATTCTATTACAAAATTGGATTGTTTCCAACCAATTGATCAACAAGAAGATATATTTCCATCCATCTCTCAACAAGAGCAAGACGAATTTGGCTTTGCAGCTTAGATTTGAAGGACGGCCGCAACAACAAATTTGAGAAAATCGTACTCAAAGAGCCCAGTGTTTCTCTCAGTACAAGTCGAATTTGGGCAAACCATTTTTTGTTAAAGTTAATTGGGTCCGTTCTGGACAAAACCCATGTTCCGTATTTTCCATATTCTTCTTCATTTGCTTAGCATTGCAACTGTAAAATTGTCACTTCTTATTCCAGCGAATTTCTGAGTTGGCACATTTAATGGTCAAATCTTCAATCTAGAAATTATCCTGGAGGTTAAAAATGGTAAATAATGTTACAACTAATTTATTGAAACTATCATTGATAAAATCATTCATAATCATCAATTTATTAGAAATAAAGGAGAATAAATAATATTTATCCATAAGAGCATAAATCATTTATAAAATGGATTTAAATGATAAATTATAACAAATGATATAATAGAGAAGAGTAAAAATGGATGAAATAAGTGTTACAAAGTGGTCGTATTCACGGCCCAACAGCACCCGGTACCTACCAATATATATATGCGCCACTACCAATAATGTCGATTGTGATGAGCAATAGACTACTGGAGGCGGGATTTTATTATGCTACAGTTTATAATCTAGTGGGTCTGCCTTATCTCCAGATCGCATGTTTATGTGTTAAGTCTTGTGTAATATGTATTACCCTTGGAGCGTTGATTGCGATATCGGACAGACTACCCATTTCCGTAATATTCAGACCTAACCACAAGTGTGACCACAAGGCCCTTAACTGCAAGATTGGTGGGATTGATGGAGGAATCATTATTTGCAGCGGAACTTCTAGTTTTGTCAACGAATAATGAATTTAACTGCAGTAAGGCAGATTTGGAGGAGGAATTTGTGGTGAGACTGGTAGAAGTCATAACTAAGGCAATTTTTTACCAAATGGGATGTAAAAAGAGGCTAGATAGCTAGTTTTGGGCATGGTGAACTCATTGGAATAGGTTTTAGAGGAGCACTTCTGGATAGGATTTTTAAAAATTTAAGCCTATGGGTGCCCTAGTCAATTAGAGTCTTGATTCAGTTTATGGAGAAGTTCCAAGATGGAGATAACCTTGTAGGGGTATTCGAGCCTCCATATGTTTTCTGCATTAACCACTACAGTAGTGTTGTAGGTGTATTTCTTCTTTTCTCTATATGTGTATGGAGAAAGAGACTTGTTTAAGTGCTTCAAGTGGATTTTTGTACTTGTTTATGCTCTCAGAAGTTAGAGTATGGGGTCTTGATGTGAGAGCCCTTAGCTTTTTTATTGTTTCATGACTAACTATAGGTTGTCATACATTTAGAGTGAGAAATATTTGCAAAAGAATGTTTTCTTGAAGGGGAAACAAGCCACTTTTTTGTCATCACATTTATGTACTCTTTATTTAAAGAATTGTGAGCATAATGAGAAGGGGCCATGCCTTTAGAGTTGATTCAAGGAGATGTAGCCTAGGAGGGGTGAACTCCTTTATCAATGGATAGTGTATTATTGTTTTATGAATGCTTCCATTTATTGTTTTGGTTTCATGTTTTAAGTTTTTCTTCATGAAACTATTTTGAGCAAAAACACATAAAATTCATGCTTTTACTTGTTATTTTGGAGTACAACCTCAAGCACATTTTCATAATCTGATGAGGGGAATTAGCATAGCACAACTAATCTTCCACAATTCATATCACTGATAATTTCATTGATGAAGTTGAATTAGACATATTAGTTAGGTTATTCTAATTCCCCTCATCAAAATATAAAAATGTGCTTGAGGTTGTACTCCAAAATAGCAAGTAAAAGCATGAATTTTATGTGTTTTTGCTCAAGATAGTTTCATGAAGAAAAACTTAAAACATGAAACCAAAACACTAAATGGAAGCATGCATCAAACAATAATACACCAGCCATTGATAAGTGAGTTCACCCCTCCTAGGCTACATATGCTTGGATTAGCTCTAAAGGCATGACCCCTTTTCATTATGCTCACAATTCTTCAAATAAAGAGTACATAAATGTGCTGACAAAAAGAGTGGCTTGCTTCCCCTTCAAGGAAACATTCTTTTGCAAACAATTCTCACTCTGAACATATGACAACCTATAATTAGGCATGAAACAATCAACAAGCTAAGGTCTCTTAAATCAATACCCCATACTCTAACTTCCAAGAGCATAAACAAGTACAACAATCCACCTGAAGCACTTAAACAAGTCTCTTTCTCCATATACATATAGAACAAAGAAGAAATGCAACTACAACACTATTGTAATGGATACTGCAGAAAACATATGGAGACTAGAGTACCCCTATAAGGTTATCTCCATCTTGGAACTCCTCCATAAACTAAATCAACACTCTAGTTGACCAGGGCACCCATAGGCTTAACATTTCAAAAATCATATCCAGAAGTGCTCCTTTGACTCTGAAACCTATTCCAATGAGTTCAGCATGCCCAAAAATGGCTATATAGCCTCTTTTTGTATCCAATTTGGATAAGAATTGAAGAAGTTATGACTTCTCCTAGTTCCTCCACTATTTGTTCCCCAAATTTCTCTAAAACTGACCAAAAACCCCTTTTCCGCTCCAAAATCCGCTAATGAAGTGAAAAATTCATCATTAGGCAAGCCAAATCCTATCAACCTTATCGCAATCGTAATCAGCTAAGTTACAGGCTCTTAACATTGCAAAACATTGATATGTGGTGTTGCGGACCTGGTGGATTATTAAATCAGAATATATAACCTCCCGCGTTCGAAATCCACCGCTCATCGCAATCGGAGATCAGTTGGGGGTGAATGTCTTGTTTACCAGTCAGAACACTACGATTTCGATTTCACAGACCTGTCGGGGTATTAGATTGTGGCATATAAACCTATCACATTTCGGGGTCTATTGCAATCGAAACTCCACTACGTCAGGGTCAATTCTTGTTGTCGATGCAATTGCGATATGCGATTGCATCACATCAACTTCAACCTTGCCAGGGCCGATAACCAATTTGTCGATCCTTATACCAGTATGATATGCAATTTTCAAGGGCCAAAGGTAGGTTGCCACTTGGAACCTCCTTATTCGTTGAAGACCTTTCCACACCATCCCAATCCTACCATGTAGGCAAGTCAAACATGAGCTTTGACTTGCTCTAACTTCTGCATACAAACTCAGATTTGAGTGTCGTTCGCACCGTTCCATTTAGAACGATGAGCTCTTACAAATGGAGCTAAGTTTGACAAGATTCTGACACTTTGATTTTTGAGCATAATTTTGAGCACCTGATCAAATACTTTATTATATTTATTGGAGAGGGAAAAGATATTTAAAATGGTTAAATACCTTTATTTAGAAATAATTAACAAATACAATGATCTATTAATTATTTTGCAGGAAACAAGAAAGGTGTGAAATCAAAATAATTATTAAATAGTGATTTAATAATTATTTTAATAACAAAAATAAGGAAAATTAAATAAATAATGATTTATTTAAATGTTCCTAAGGGATTTAGTCAAATGTGACAAGGAATCATTATTTAAATAATGATTTAATAATTATTCCTAGAGAAAAATAGATAAATAATTATTTATCTAATTATTCTCATGGGGTTTTTTTTAAATCATAAAATAACTAAATAAAGTTTGTTTACTAAATTAATTTCCACATTGAAAGTGATTTTACTATGGTAAAATTAAATCTACATGGTGTATTTCGATCCACCTAGTGAGAAATTGCTAGGTGATCATTTTTTGGTGATAACAATATCCTTATAGCATTGATAAAATGTCAAGTGTAGGCATTGGTGGGATACAAAATTTAATTTTTGCATTCAACAAGTGCCTACACTTGACATTTGAGTAAGTCTGTAAGGAGGTAAGCTGAAAATACAATAAAAAAAATATTTTTCTTTCTTTTCCTTCCAAAATTCATAACTCATATTTTATTATTTTTCGTAGAAGACCCATTTTAGACCTCAAAATTCTCATAATGCATGCCTTGCAATCAGAAGTTGAATTTTTTATATAATACAAAGGAAAATGTATTCTACCTTTCACACCGATTTTAAATATAAAATATTGTGTTAATCCCATGTTGAAACCCAAAACCAATGCATGAAATTTTTCAGATTTTATTTCTACACACACATGGTCCCAGTATTTTGATTTGCCTACTCTCAAATTTTGGACTTAAAGTTTGAAATTTGGATATATAGTAGAGGAAACCTTTCTATATCCACTTATAAAATTTCATTGTAATTATTTACCCATTTTAAGTACCACATCCAAGCCACACAAAGTTTGGTGATTATGCATAGAATCTTCTAGATTTCTATACAAACAGGTGTGTAGTATTTTGACTTGCATGCAACAAACTCTTTAAAATTCAAAAGTTCATTGTAAGTGGCTAGGTATTGAATTTAGATAACATTTACAACAAAAAATGGAATTTTCCCCTTAGGTTAGTCCATTTAACCAACATTGAATATCTAGGAGTACAGGCATACCACTTTAGGATAATCTAGATGGAATCTTATTAAAGGAGTAAACAAACTATATGCACATTAATACCTTCACTTATCACATTGTTTGTGGCCCTAATTAGTATAAAATATATCCCCAACTCGATCCAAATTCATGATGCAACATCCATATGGTTGATTCCTCTACTAGTTATTTCTTTGATAATTATGAATCAAACCTTGAGTTTCTATTTGAGTATGAGTGGCTCCTTACCTCTCATCATAAGTTGGGGAGTAGCCACCCCCACTCCCTCAAATATTTTCTACCCCTAATTGATGGCATGCACCATGTAATTTTTGGTAATAATATTTCTTATGTCCCTCCATATTTCAAGGAAGATCCGTTTATGTTTGCACATAAAAACATTAACGTCATTATTGGGACCCCTCAATCCTCAAAGATAATTAATATTGGGGTGGCCCTTTTTTTATATGTGTCAATTCTTTTACCACTCTTCCATGTGAGTGCATTAATATATTCGCATAGGGCATCAAAAAATGGAGGGGATTGGTCCTTTTCTATTCATCTACAACATTGTTGCTTTCCCAAAGCCTTATTTGTTCCAAGTGACCTTGTCCTATTAACCTAAAGACTACTGAGAAACAAAAATTTGCAAGCTTCTTAATTTGGTCTTCATCAACACCTTTCCTTGTCTTAGGTTTATGTATAAAAATACCCTCATACTTATAAATTTTAGCACTATTTATGTGTGCAATGCCTTTTGAGACATCAATGCCACCTTCCTTCCCTTTTTCCTTTATTGATGCCATTATTGACACAACCATCAAATTTGAGTTTAATGTCCCTAATGAAAAGAATAACAAATATAACCAAATCATTACCATTGAATAAGATCAACATAATACTTCCTTTATTGGCAATGGGGAGTCTTTTCTTTTCATTCCATACCTTTTGGATTAAAGATTGCTATCATGAGCTATTAACACTGACGTTGATGTTCTACAACCTCTTCCATTAGAGCCATGAAGCATATGCCAATAACCTTATGTTGTAGCGACAGAAACACCCTCCAAAACATTTTCCTGCACTTGAATTTTGGAGCCTACTGTGGATCCTGTGATCAATCGTCAATTAGTCAGTTGATGATTTCAAGCCCCCTTCTCGGATATCAAGTGGCGTTCACGCTTTTATCTTTATATAGAAAATGTCATCTTCGAGTGTGGGAGTTATCGCTTGTCATGCAAAGGGGAGTTTTCGTTTACATCCAGGGGAAATATTTGTGAAACTGAGCTGTTCTCATCATATAGACATGTTTCACACTCATTTCCAAGGTTTCAAACACCATTACACAAGTCGTCATTATCCTCACAAAGTCCATTGATGGGACTGCACTTGTCATAAGTTGCCACAAAGGTTGTTGCATTAAGTGAAGTACGCTTTCATATGTTTAGGATGATATATGTTGTATCACAAGGTATCCAAGTGTGCGATCATAGTCAAGTTCTATCACTATTCACATCGGTTCCACTGATCCCACACTTAGCCAAATTTCAAAGGATTCCTGGCAACCTAGCCTCATCCAACCTTCCTAAATTGCGCACTTCGCATCTACAACCCTCAATATTTTTCCTTTCCTATTAGAACTACGCAATGCAAATAAATACAAGCCTCCCTTGGCCTCAAAAATTATGAAGATGCTTCCTCCAATGTCCTTCCCTCAACCAAAGCTCACCGCCTTTAGAAAATACGCAGTTTTGTCTATCAAGCCTCTCAACTTCCCAGTCCCCCTTGCCTCCTGAAACTGCATAGTTTGTCCTCCTAGGACCCCATACTGCAGCAGCCACTCTCTGCTTAAACTGTGTAGTTTTGTCCTTCAGTGGGAACTATGAAAATTTTTCCCTCAGTGGGTACTACACAAATGTTTCCCTCAGTGGGCACTGCGCAAAAATTTCCCTCAGTTTGGCCTAAGCTGCGCACTCTGTATTCCCAATAATCAAGCTAGACCCTTGGCTACTTGAACTATGTAATTGCGCAGTCATTGGGACTTATCCTCTGACTTGTCACTTAGTCCCGACCTGGTTCATGAATCCAAGTGCTTTATCTTAGGCTAGGAGTTTATCAGACTGTTGTCGTCTTGTCATGAGTGGATTGTAGATACATGAATTCTAACATGATATGGCAAGATGAAGAATAAGGAGATGATGAAGGTGGACGTGATAGATGACGCTTAAGGGGTTGAAGAGAAAATATAATCATTATATCAGAAGACCAAGGAACCCTAAGATATGATAGAAGATCATAGATCAGGAGATCATGAAGACTACATCTAATTCATAACCCTTTGGAGGGTAGGTATGAAAAACAAAGCACATATTTCATGAAGTTGAAATGCACCTCTTAGTGTAGAATGAATGACATCTTACTATCGTCATATCATTATGTCTTCAATGAAATGTATGGTTGCAAACACTAAAAGTCATTCCATGTGTTTTTGCTAATCGTTTCACTCCCTTTCGCAAAATAGGAAAGGTGTCGTATTTTTGCATGTTATTTGTCGCACTTTATGCATGAGCTCATTCTGGTGGTTCCAAGGGCTCATCTTTTAGTTTATGATTTTTCCTAACCATGTAAACACCTATCACACTCATTCACAAAGTTTTGAGCGATGTCGCACAAGTGTCATCACGGTGGTCATAAAGTCTATCTTACATGTCTCACTTGTCGTAGTTGGTCATAAAGCGGTCACACACAAGAAAAATTGTTGTTCATTTGTCATGGGTGATCAATGTTGTTAATTTGTTAAGTATTCTAAGTGTTAGGACACAATCGAAGCTTCATTACTTCACCTGTCAGTCTCACTAGTCCAGTACTTAGTATTTTCTGAAGAAGCTTCCCGACCCTTCAACTTGGCTTCACCCATCCTACCTGGAATGTGCATTGCACAGTTCCATTCATCAAGTTGTGATCGTTACCCTTGGATCTGTGTAATGCATAGTTCTTGTCTCCCAAGACTATTGCATTGTGTAATTCCTGAGCTCAAGACCTAACCTTCCCTTTCAGAATTGCACAATATTTTCAGTCATTCTTCCCTTCTTGAACTACACAAAAGCTACTTTTAGTGGTCCCCCTTCATCCTAACCCATTGTGTTCTATAACTTTGAAAAATTCAGTCAACCTTCCTCTCCAGAACTGTGCATAAATATTCCATAGTGGCCCCTCCTTTAGTAGAACTCACTATCTTTCAAAACTACACAGAGATTGTCCCTCAACCCATTTTGAACTACGCATTGCATAGTTCCAGGCCACAAGCCTCAACCCTAGCTTTTGGGACTACACAATGCACAATAATTGAGCCTCCCTTCCCTACTTCTATCTTAGTTCTGGCTCAGTCCCTGGACCAGAATGCATCATCTTAGACTAGGAGGTTTTTGGGCTGATGTCATCTCATCATGAGTGAGTTGTAGATACAAGAACCTGGTGGGATGATGAAGAAGGAGATGCAAGGAGGAAGACATGCAAAGGACATTCTTGTAGCCAAGAATGCAAGCTAATCCATCAAGACAAAAGGACGCCAACTCCCAACCACAACCCAAAACTTGATATCAGTGAAGACTCCTATCACCAAGCCATGAGGAGGTGGAAGACAAGAGTATTCTCAAGAAGACATCACTCATAGTAGTAGCAGTAGCCTGACACCACCACAACAACCAAGAAGTTTACATCAGTAGTTCCATGTCATATCTTGCCATGAGCTATCATATGCCACATCATCATTGTGGACCATGTATATTATATTCAAATGTATATTAAAGTGGAAGTCCAAAGGACACACATGAATATGGAGATTCATGTAAGTTGAAAAGTCATAGGAAGTTGAACAGTCATGAGGGTAGTTCTTCACCATGGCTCCTCCTGCAAGGCATTAGAAAGATTAGCTAGTTCTTTGAGGAGCAAGGAGTGGCTCCAATGTTCCCCTACTAGGGCTTGTGATGTACAATGTAAATATCCGTATTGGAATTTTTTCTTAATAACAGAAGCCTTTTAAGGCCATCACATCTTTCACCCATGAACTATGAATGTTCGTAAGACTATTTTGTGGATGTTTTTATTTCATGTTTTCTTTCACATGTACTAATATTGTTGAGCTATTTCGGTTATTTTAGTGCTAATGTTATTGAGAATGTGTTGTAATGGTTGTTATCACCATAATATCCTTGTGGATTATTTCGTAGGATACTAGATAGGTCATTCCTTGTTTGTTGTTTGTAACGATCGTCACATCCATTATGGACTATTCTACTGGATATTAGACATATATTTCTTTGTTTGAATATGGTTTGAATCTCTTATTCAAAATGGCTCTTCCCCAAATCATAATCCTTGGATGTTTTTCTAAAGAGCTTAATTGTACCATCCCTGCGAAAGTTATTCATAACCTGTCTGAATCTAATTTCGATGGTGGGGGTGTATATACTTTCCGTGAACATTTGTTCCAAGTTGTTTTTCTTTGTCTTTCTCACAGAATATGTTCCAAATATGTCATGGCTAGATCACTCACCCTCACATTAGAATGTCGTATTAATCGATGGTGTCATACATTACCCACTACTTCTGTCCATTCATTCGACCATCTTTCCAAAAATCTTCATAAATAATTTGATAAGTATAAATATCGGGATGTTTGTGGAAGAAACAATCTGTTAATAATGGAACCTAATGAATCAGTTAAGGATTTTTCTGATCGATTCCTTCACACTTGTTATGACATTCCTAAAAAACATTTGAACTAGGATATCTTGAAACAAGATTTTGAGTACTTGTCTCTTCATATGGTGAACCTGAACCTTCTAATTTTTTTTGCGTCCCCAACTCTTGTGAATCATGAGGCACCTCAAATTTTAGAGGAGGAGCTTACTGCCCCTTTTTCTGTTTTTCCTCCTCCCTTTCCAGTCCCGATGTGGATGCCTCTCTATGGTGGTTGTAAAATTGTGAAATTTGTGAATTAAATCTCTAGTCCTTGTTCTCATTCTTCTTTCTCTTTGCATGATTCATATTCTATGGAGGAAAATCCAGAGTGGCTCATGAAGCCTATGACGACGAATAACTCCTCAGTTTCGCAAGATGTTGTCACCCTTAACAACTCTAGTCTCAAAGCTAATCCATAATTTTGGTTATCCTCTATCATCTACATGTCCTGACTCTTTGTACCATGACCCACTTGATCAATCTACTCCACCAGTTGGTTCTTCACATTCTCCTGATTCTCAAGTCGCTGGCTCAAATTGCGATTGGGTACAAAACAGTCACATTACGAAGGTAGAGAAGCATAAAGGTGAAGATGCTTTCAATATTTCCTCTCTTTTTCAGAATGTTCCATCTCAAGATATTGTGTTTCCATTCTTGAATGGTTCTAAATCTGCTAATCTTGGTAGAGAATCCATTGCAATCAATTCTTTCAATCAACCCCCAGCCCTGGGTAGTGATCATTCCAATGATGATAACTCTATTTCCGTATGTTGTGATGAATTTCCATTCACATCATATGGTCTTCCAGTTTCTCATGAAGATTTTAATTTAGATCCAAAATTTGCTTCGGTCAAAGAAGATGTTCATATTCAAATTTCCTCTTCACCTCACTATCCCTTGTGTCCTTCCATTTGAAATACATCTACTTATGACAAAGATGCCTCATGCTCTTTAGTTTCTTCATCTAATGAGTTATCCCCTCGATTGACACAAGGCGGTGATTTTGTCCATGATGAAATTGAAAATAGTAAAATCATAAAGAACCCTTCCCAACCCTCATCAACTCTTCTCCTACATGAAGACAACTCTTCAAATCAGCTTGTTCACGAGATTTCCATGATTCATTTATCTTTGAATATGCTATCAAAAGAGCCTCTCCACTTGAGCAATCTGATTTTTGAAGTTGAAAATTCCGGTGAAACCTCTGACAGAGATGGCTTCCATCCTGTGAGAAATATTGAAACCAACAACAACAGTTATCCTAAAACCATGCATGATCTAGTTCAAGCTTCAAAATATGATTCCACAATCCTAGGAAGTTCTAGGACCTGTCAGAGATTTGAGGCACTTCAACTTCTGTTGATGGTTATGTCAGGATCTCGCGACTCTGGTAAGCCTCCCAAACTAAGTCAAATTTGGTTTCTCTCACACAACCCTTCCTTTTGCATGGTTTCATTCAACGTAAATCTATTTATCAAAGATGTTTGGTATTTCGGATGTAATCTTTCAAACTCTCGATATTTTACTTTGCACTAGACTCATGAATATTTTTCGGTTCATTCATCTTCATGCAAATATCTCACATCAAACTCGTATTGGGAATGTGCATCTCTCATAGAGTCATGGAAATGTGAATTTTATCATCTCAAGGACTATCTTTGCCCAAAAGAATCATGCTTATCGAATTAACCCTTAATGATCAACTCGTGGGTCTTCTTGCGAATTTTATGTTGAAAATTTGTCCTTGCATTGCACCAGAAATCCTCTTGAGTGATAATGAATGCACAAGTCATCACACGAATAAAGTTCTTCTCCATTCACCATGTCCTAACTGGTCTCATGTATTTGTGGTATTGGCATCCTTTTTAAACTCATTTGATGACTACGATGCTTGTACAATTTGTCACCAGCTCTAGTAAAATGGTCCATCATATTTGGCATCCACAAGACTATTCAAAAAAAAAATCTTCATTTATCGTAAACTGAGATTTCGATGCTTTAATCAACTCATCTGATCATTAATTTTCTTTAGTGACTATCATTCAGCTCATCATCTTCCCATCAGCTCATTCAATGACATATGTTTCACACCCCTTGATCTTCATTGTTCATATTTTTGTCAAGAAGGCGAGGCACTTCAGCCTTTGTTGATGGTCATGGCACGTCCTCACTATCTTGGGATGACCATTGAGAATGATAATATATATTTTACCTTACAATATTCCTGTCGTGATCCCACTCCTATATTTGAAAATTCACCTTTTCCAATATTTCAGGGTTTTCAAGAGGGCCATTATGAATTTTACGATCCAATCACTAAATGGATGGAATGATCTTACCTCGCAAGCTCTGTAGCAAACAACAAGTTTCAATCTTTCCTCACTCTTGTTAAATGGCTCGATGTAGATGAAGACACATCCACAAGAAACTTCCGAGGTTTGTTGAAAAATGGTATTCATCGAAAAGGTAAGCATGTGGATTGGATTAAAGTAGTGGTTGTGACACACCTTTCTAACCATAGGCAAGACCTTCCTTTCCTTGTGCAAGTTTTTCAAGTTTTTATATCTTCTATTGCACATCACTTTTTATCTATTTTAATTGTTCATGGCTATGTGGATGCAGGTCAGGAACGAATACAGTGGCCTCACTAGAACTTTCAGTATATGTGACCCTGACCTTCTAGCAGTTAGGTTAGGAGTAAGATTAGTTGCATCCTAGTTTTCCCTTTCTTGCACTCATTCCCTATGGTCTGTCCCAGTTTTCTTATTTTGATTCTACATCATGTTTTCTTTATCCATTTTGTCTTCTAGTTATGTTTCCTTGTTCTTTGTTTTCTTTATTTTTGTCTTGATTTTCTTTCTTGTTGAGTTTTTCCTTTTGTTTTCTTCATGCGAATAAGTGTTGTGCCTTCACCTGTTTTGGCTTCTTAGTATGTGTGTTTCCGAACTATAAAGAGTCTTGTGACACTTCAGCATTTGGCTAGCCATATTCCTTTCTTCCTTGTGTTGGTTATATCTTTTGGCCAATGAAGTTTCGGCAGAAAATACGATCCATCCGTAAGGATAGTTTTGGTCCAACCATGAACCCACATCTAGTCCGGAAACCTCATACCTATTCTTTGTTTTTTCTACTTTGGTGTTCTCAATCTTATCCAACTAGTAGAAACAGAGAAGGGGAAATATAAACGAGCAAAACTAAATCAGAGGTTTCTATATGCTTCTCTGGAGGAACAACCTCTTCTTCTCTCAATAAGTCAAGATCCCTCTTCTGCCCTAAAAGAAATAAGTTCCAATGCACATTTCTCTTTAAATAAATAAATAAAGGCGAAAGAAGAGAAAGGATTACATAGAGAGGTGAAGCAAGCAACTCCACAGGGGTACTATCCAGGTTTGCTGGCAGAGAAGCAATGTTTGTATTCTTGCATGACTCCACTGGGGTATTATCCATGCCTGTTGGTAGTGGAGCAACACCAAAGATGAAAAATTATATTTTGAAAATCTTAAGCTTGCAAGCTACACTATCCTTCCCAACTTGAAACATTTGCGATTATGCTAAATCTTATGTTGTGTTCGACCGATAAGGTATAGAGGGGACCATGTCTAGTCATGGGGTAAGTAGAAAAGGCCAAGGAAATTTGCATGATGAACCAATACTCCTTGAAGAACCAAGACCCTACACGGAAGGAGTTAGCCAAAACATAGAAGTTGGATTACACCAGTGTGTCACCAAGTGTTGTAGTGGTTGCAAAACCCTCCAAAATTTTGGCCTACACTCGAATTTTGGAGCCTATCGTGGATCCTATAATCAATAGTCCTTTAGTCACGTATTGGTCATTTGATTATTTCAAGCCCCCTTCTTGGATATCATGTGTCATTCACGCTTTTATATTTATATATAAAATGTCATCTTCGAGTGTGGGAGTTATCGCTTTTCATGGAAATGGGAGTTTTGGTTTGCACAAGGGTAAATATTTGTGAAAATGAGTTGTTCTCATCATATAGACATGTTTCGCACTCATTTCCAAGGTTTCATACACCATTACACAAGTGTCATCATTATCCTCACAAAGTCCATTGACAAGGACCACTTGTCATAAGTTGCCACAAAGGTTGTTGCATTAAGAGAACTATTATTTCCTAAAACTAAACATTTTTTCCTCCCAAAGCCCCATCCCACAATAGCCATTGCCTACTTGAACTATGCAATTTTTTCCATCAATGGGCACTCTGTAAATTTTTCCCTTAGTGGGCACTGTGCAAATGTTTCCCTCAGTGGGCACCGCATAGAAATTTCCCTCAATCTAGCTTGAGCTGCACACTCTGCATTCTCAGTGATCAAGCTCAACCCTTGGCTGCTTTAACTGCGCAATTGCACCATCACTGTGCCTTCTCCTCTGACCTATCACTTAGTCCCAGCTGAGTTCATGAATCTAAGTGCTCTACCTTAGGCTAGGGATTTATCAAACTAATGTCATCTTGTCATGAGTGGATTGCAGATACAGGAATTCTACCATGTTATGCCAAGATGATGAAAAAGAAGGACATGTCAGATGACGCTTAAGGGGTTGAGGAGAAATGATAATCATCATAATAGAATACCAATGAACCCTAAGGTATGATAGAATATCGTAGATCGGGACCTCATAAAGACTCCATCTAATTCACAACCCTTTGGAGGGTAGGTACGAAAAACAAAGCACATATTTCATGAAGTTGAAATGCACCTCTTAGTGTAGAATGAATGACATCTTACCATTTTCATCACTGTGCCTTCTCCTCTAACATGTCACTCATTCTTGGCCCAGTTCATGAATCCAAGTGCTCTACCTTAGGTTAGGGGTTTATTAGACTGATGTCATCTTGTCATGAGTGAATTGCAGATACAGGAATTCTACCATCCTATGGAAAGATGATGGAAAAGGAGGACATCTTAGATGATGCTTAAGGGGCTAAGGATAAAAGATAATCATCATAATAGAAGACCAAGGAACCTTAAGGTATGATAGAAGATCAGATATCAGGACCTCATGAAGAATCCATCTGATTCACAACCCTTTGGAGGGTAGGTACGAAAAACAAAGCACATATTTCGTGAAGTTGAAATGCACCTCTTAGTGTGAGAATGAATGAAAGCCTACCATTTTCATATCATTATTTCTTCAATGACATGTATGTTCACAAATGCTGAAAGTAATTGCATGTGTTTTCGCTAAGTGTTTCACTCCCCTTCGCAAAATAGGAAAGATGTTGTATTTTTGCATTTTGGTTGTTGCACTTTATTCATGGTGGTTCCAAGGGCTCATATTTTTGTTTATGAGTTTTCCTAACCATTTAAACACCTGTCGCACTCATTCCCAAATTGTTTAGCATTGTAGCACAAGTGTCATCACGGTCATCATAAAGTATATCTTAGGTGTTTCACTTGTCATAGCTGGTCATAAAGTGGTCACACACAAGTGAAATTGTTGATCATGTGTCATGGGTGATCAATGTTGTTGATTTGTCAAGTATTCTAAGTTTTAGGACACAGTCAAAGCTTTGTGACTTCACGTGTTAGTCTCACTGGTTAGTACTTATTATTTTCCGAAGAAGCTTCCTGGCCCTTCAACTTGGCTTCACCTAGCCTGTTTGGACTGCACATTTCGTAGTTCTATTTAGAAGGATATGAAATTGACCCTTGGATCTACGTAATGTGTAGTTCTTATCTCCCAGGATTGTTGCATTGTGTAATTCTTGAGCCCAAGCCCTAACCTTCCCTTCCAAAATTGTGCAATTTTTTTAGTCAGCCTTCCCTTCCTAAAATGCGTAGAAGCTTCCTTTAATGGTCCCCCCTTCATCCTGACCCACTTTCTTCCAAAACTGTGCAAAATTCAATCAACCTTCCTCTCCATGAAATATTCCATAACGGCCCCTCCTTCAATTGTACTCACTATCTCTCAAAACTACATAGAGACTATCCCTCAACCCAACCTGAACAGCACATTGTGTAGTTCCAAGCCTCAAGCATCAGCCTCATCTTTTGTGGTCACTGATCCTCCCTTCCCAACTTGTAACTCAATTCCCGATCAATCCCTGGACTGGAATGCATCATCTTAAGCTAGGAGGTTTTCAGGTTGATGTCGTCTCGTCATGAGTGAGTTGCAAATATAGGAACTTGGCAAGATGATGAAGAAGGAGTTGCAAAGAGGATGCTATGCAAAGGAAATTATTGTAGCTGATCATGCAAGTTGATCCATCAAGGAAAAAGGACACGAACTCGCGACCACAACCCAACACTTGGGATCATTGAAGACTCCTATCACCAAGCCATGAGGAGGTGGAAGACAAGAGTATTCTCAAGAAGACATCACTCACAACAGCAGTGGTGGCCTGACATTGCCACAACATCCAAGAAGTTTGCATCAATAGTGCCATGTCGTGTATTTTCAAGAGTTTTGATATGCCACATCATCATTGTGGACCATGTATATTATATTCAAATGTATTGTAAAGTGGAAGTCCAAAGGACACACATGAATATGGAGAGTCAAGTAAGTTGAAAAGTCATAGGAATTCGAACAATCATGAGGGTAGTCAAAAGTCACAAATGGGAAGCATCGCCCCTTGGTTATATGTACCCCCTCATTGTATGAGTAAAATACTTTTTCACCTTGGCTCCTCTTGCAAGGTATTGGAAATATCAGCTAGTTCTTTGAGGAGCAAGGAGTGGCTCTAATGTCCCACTACTGGGGCTAGTGACGTGCAATGTAAATATGTGTCTTGGAAATTTTTCTTAATAACAGAATCCTTTTAAGGCTAACACGTCCTTCAAACATGAACTATGAATGTTTGTAAGACTATTCTATGGACGTTTTTATTTCATGTTTTCTTTCACATGTACTAAGATAGTTGAACTATTTCGGTTATTTTAGTGCTTATCTTATTGAGAATGTGTTGTAATGGTTTTTATCAATGTCCCATCCTTGTGGACTATTATGGCGGATACTATACATGTAATTCCTTTTTTGTTGGTTGTAACGATCGTTGCATCCGATGTGGACTATTCCGTTGGATGTTAGACTTATATTTCTTGGTTTTCTGGTTGTAATGACTGTCACATCTAGTATGGACTATTCTGTTGCATTTTAGATAGGTCCTTCTAGTTCATGTGTGTCTCTTCCTGGGTGGTACTATTACCTCTCACTTAGAGGCTCACTTTTCTTTCCCCCTTTGCATTAGAGGAACCTCAACATAGTTTCACTTCACACTCACCAGGCACACTCCCCTTGCTTTTCAAAGATACCATTGCATCACTCTCTTGTGATGATAGTTAGAGCCAAGGAAAATATTTAAGGATTTGGCAACCGTGCCTTTACACCGAATGGGACTCCTACACCAAATGGTGTGGTGTATGATTGGGACTTCATATTAGGGAGATACCCTTGGTTGAAGGATTTCCAACATCGTCAACACCTTACCAGAAAGTATTACCTCCATCTTGGTTGTACTCATGACCTTGTAATGATATTTAATATCCTCTATTCTTGTCATATCAAGCTCAACCAATATTAGTGTTTCTTCATAATCATATCTGATAATATCCATGGCTTAATCATTTCTTATCATGGTATCAGAATCCACCCTAAAAGGATCTATGTTATCTAAGGTATGCCCCATCCTTGGGCCATCAACAAGGTACACATTAGTAAGTAAACTAGGGGAAATATCTAATTTCACTATTGATTATGTGTATAGGTACAATGTGCTAAATGGCCACCTTAAAAAGAAAAAAGAGCCCATTACTAGCTATGCTAGGTTATAAATCAAAAATATATGAAGGGGGTGATCATGGTATAGCAACATATCAATGTTCCTTGTACCTTTTCCACTCCTAGTGACCTAAAGGATTGTTGAAAATGGCAACAAGAAAATCTTGATTTAATTTTCCCTTGAATTAAATTAGGAGAAAATTATAATTCCACATCATAAGAAAACAAGAATGAGTTAACAAAGTTAATTTCACTTAGTTGGCTAAGTTAATTCGAGTTGAGGGCCTAACTTGAGTCATGTAGAGTGGTTCCTAAATTTTAGGAGCTTAGGGTGAGTTTAATTTGAGTTGTAACAATTTAATTCAACTAAATTGAGTTAAAGTTAGTTAAACTAGTTCCAGTTGTTGGAGGACCTAGAAGGAGGTCTAGCAGTGGGGTGCAGTTTCAGTGTTCAACCAATTAATTGATAAATCAGCCATAGTTAACTCATGCATGCATGAATTCCGAGTTACCCAGTTGAGATTGGAGTTCAAGGGCAGTTTATTATAAGTTGTATAATTCTCCAAGTTTTGCAGGTTGTGCTTGTGGTCAGAGAAGGGCCTATAGTGATTGTACATTTATAATTGGGAAGTTCCATAATTAATAGGGGCTAATTCCCAAGGAAAAAGTGCAAGGAAATAGGATCTTTGCAGGTAACATATTTGGCTAAGTATTGGCCAAATTCAGCTTGTGAGGCAATGAGATATATTATACTTGTGAAAAGATTGTTCAAGCTTGAGAAAGTATTGTATTTCTTCTCTATTTTCTAATTAATGCAATACAGATAGGAAGGGGTTTTGAGCACTTACTTTCCCCTTTGATAAATCTATAAGCATATGTGATTGAATCTTGTCTCATGTTTATGTTGTGATTTCTGGATCAATTAATTGTTTCTACTAATGATTTGAGTAGATTCAAGTATTTTGTTTTAGCATATTACATAAGCCGTTTGAATCTACAAGGAATTTCCACATGGTATCAGAGTTATAATCATAGTAGACAAGAAAATTCAAAGTTTGTGCAGGAGGCTCGAATTACAAGATCAATGTTGCAAGTTTTCTCCAGGATTGAGAATGTGACTTCCACCGTACTCAAGCTCAAGCATGCCCCGGAAGGAACCACAAATTTTGTGGAATGGAAGATCTATATGGAGGCAGTATTAGATGATAACGGGATACTAGATTACATCAAGACAGATCTAGTTAAACCCCCAACATTTGGTACCTAGTATCTCACTCAGTGGAAGAAGGATGTAGCTAAAATGAGGAGGATCATATTAGAGGGAGTTCGAGATCATATTGTCTCGAATCTCCACGGGAAATAAAATCCATTCGGAATGTGGAAAACACTAACCGACTTGTTTGAGAACAACAGTGACCACACGAAGTTGGAACAGGAGGACAAGCTTCGTAGCATCAAAATGCAGAAGGTTGAATCAATTCTACAGTACCTAAACAAATTCGCACAGTGTTGTGATGAACTTGGTGAGGTTAGTCTTACTATTCTAGAAAAATATATGGCCACTCTAGCTCTGTTGGGTCTTCCCAAGAGCTAGCATAGTTATCAGGATTGTGTGAATTGTAGAGACAAACTACCAAGTTGGGAGCAGTTCTGGTCTGATCTTGTGCCATGGAGATATCAGGAGGAGAAAAAGAGATGGAACTTCATCCAAGGTTGAGGATGAGGAGAATTGTGCATTGGATGAAAAGGAAAAGAAAGGGAAAGGGAAAAAATCCCAATCCAAAGGAGATTTTGGTTAGGCAGGAAAGAAGAAAGACTTGTCAAAGATTAAACATTTTTCATTGTCATGAGATGGTACACTATGTCACGAAGCGTCCGAATAAGAAGGCTGATAAGAATCCCTTAGGAGGAGAGGTAGGTGAAGCTCTAGCTTCACAATTTGAGTTGGATTTCACACTCATAGCATGCATGGTGACATCAATGATGGGTAGTGAGTGGTATATGAATAGTGGACCCTCATTCCATATGACAGGAAATAAATAATTTTTTAGTGACTTCGAGGAAAAGGACCTCCAAATGCACATCAAGATGGGAGATGATGGAAGGTATAGTGTGATTGGTATCGATACAGTTACTTTCAGAGGGAGTTTGGTTCTCCACTCACATTAAAAGATGTCATGTATGTTACAAGTTTGGAGAAGAATTTTGTTTTAGTTGTTATGTTGGAATATCATGGATATGATGTGATATTTAGAAAATTAAAGGCTTTCCTTAGACATATCACCACGGGACAAGTGAAGCAGATCAGGGTTCAAGTGAAGAACCTCTACAAATTGGATGTAGAATATTGTGCTTCTTTGAGCATGAAAGCAGAGAAGGTGTAGAGCTGAGACATCGATGAATTATGGCATAGGAGACTTGGCCATCTGAACCATGGAGCTTTGAAGATCATACAACATATTTCTACAGGACTTCCCAAGGGTGCACTAGGGAAGTGAGATACATGCAAAGGGTGTACACTGGGAAAGTACTCCAAAGCCACATTTCCTTATAAGGACAGTAGAGCACAAGTAGCCCTTGAAAGATTTCACTCAAATGTGTTCAGACCTTTATCGATAGCCTCCACGACCAAGCACAGGTATTATGTTAGTAGATGATTTCTCACGTAAGTGTTGGATTTTCTTCATGCAGAAGAAAGACCATACATTCTCCAAATTTTGTGAATTTAAAGCATTTGTTGAGAAAGGAAATGACAGGAAAGTGAAGGCTCTTAGGAGAAATAATGGTGGTGAATATGTGTTGAATGAGTTCAAGAACTTTTGTGCAACAAAAGGCATTCGATGGGAGTTAATAGCACCCCATAACTCACAGCACAATGGGGTGGCTGAGAGGAAGACCATAAGTATTGTGGGAGTTTCGCGGGCGATGTTGTGTGATCAGGGCCTAGCGTTGCCCTTGTGGGATAAAGCATGCAACACAGTTGTATATGGCCAGAACAAGAGTCTTCATCATATTCTCAAGATGAGTACACTAGAAGAATATTTTTCTAGGAAGAAACCAAATGTGTCACACTTCAGGATATTTGGTTCATCAGTTTACTATCACATTTCCAAGGATGTAAGGAAAAATCTAGATCTCACAGCTAAGTTGGGCATATTTGTGGGGTATACTGATACACCTAAAAAACTATCAGGTGTACCTATCATCTCACAGGATGATAGTTGTTCGTAGAGATGTGAAGTTCGATGAAGATATTTTGAGATTATATGCAGATGAGGAGATTTTGGCTCCAAAGGAAGAACCTCAGTATGTTGCGTAGTAGCCACAAGCAAAGGAGCAAAGAGTGGAAGAGCCCACTCATGCAGAGACATACAGAGATGGAAGGAAGTGCATCATAGAAGCTGACAGATTATTTCATGGTGCTAGAGAGAATGTGGGAGTCAGTAGAAAGGGTACATGGCTCTGATGAGTGAGCTAGTTGAGACATAACCATCCTCATTCAAGTAAGAAGTATAGAAGCTTGTATGGGTTGATTCCATGGTAGAGGAATATGATTCCATAGTCTTTGGAAAGTTGTCCCAAGACTAGAGAACGTGTCATTGGTAGGTTCCATGTGGATCTACAAGGCGAGGTAGGCAGCAAATGGAAGCATCGAGAAACACAAAGCCATATTTGTGGCCACGAGGTTGTCTCAGGTGGATGGAATTGATTACAAGGATACCTTTGCTCCCGTAGCAAGGTACTCTTCTATCAGATCAATTGTAGCATTTGTAGCACAGATTGGATGGAAGATCCATCAGATGGTTGTGAAGACAAAATTCCTTAATGGAGTGATTGAGGAGGAGGTGTACATTGAGTAGCTGAAATAATTTGAGACCTTCAACAAAGAGTCACATGTGTGCATACTCAAGCGAGAATTGTATGGATTAAAACAAGAACCCTATGCTTCGTACACTGGGATCAACAACTATTTCACTAAATTGGGCTTCATCAAAAGTGAAGCAGATCCAAACCTTTACCATATTATTGTTGAAGGTAGATTATTGATTATAGTATTTTATGTCGATGTTTTAATTTTAACCAGTGATGATAATTTGATCAAGTCTTGTAAGAGAATCTTAGATGAAGGACATGGGACTCATGAATTATTTCCTTGGTTTGGAAGTATGGAAAGGATATGGGGAACTGTTTATATCTCAGGGAAAGTATGCTAATGATATATCGAAGAAGTTATGCATGGAGAGTAGCAGACCCATGGACACTCCTCTAGCAGGATGTTTGAGGAAAGAGGATGCCACTTTAGTTGAGGAGGTGGAGGCCGCTATTTACAAGAAACTTGTGGGTTCACTTATGCATTTTGTGAACACACGACCAAACATGTGTTATGTAGTTAACCAGCATAGTCAAGCAATGGTTAAGCCAACCAAATTGTATTGGAAGGCATCTAAACATGTGTTGAAATACCTCAGAGGTACCACTCAGTTTGGTCTTTGGTATAGGTGGACAGAGGGAGTGAAGTTGCAAGACTTCACAGATGTAGATTGGGCAAGTATTTCATCAATCAGGAAGAGCACATCACATGGAATATTCATTATTGGGTCAACGATAGTTTCTTGGTATAGAAGGACGTAGAGATCAGTTGCACCCATTTCAGCAGAAATAGAGTACATGGCTTCTAGTCGAGCATCTTATGAAGTTATCTAGATGAGGAAGATTCTTGTTACGTCATTTGGTCAGATGATGGATCCCACTGTGATTTATTGTGACAATTAGAGTTGTATCAAACCCTCTGAATATCCAGTCTTTCATGATCAATCCAAGCATATCGACATTCGGTATCACCATCTATGAGATTGTGTGCAGAGGTGGATCATGTTGTTAGAATACATTCCTATAGAGCAACAGGATGTAGATATTTTGACAAAGGCATTATCAAGAGAAAAAATTGAGTTCCATAGAGACAGGATTGGGGTATCTAATAATCCCTTTCTTATTGAGAGGGAGTGTTGAAAATGGCAACAAGAAAATCCTGATTTAATTTTCATTTGAATTAAATTAGGAGAAAATTGTAATTCCACATCACAAGACCACAAGAATGAGTTAACTAAGTTAATTTTACTTAGTTGGCTCAGTTGATTCAAGTTGAGGGCCTAACTTGAGTCATGTATAGTGGTTCCTAAATTTTAGGATCGTAGGGTGAGTTTAATTTGAGTTGCAATAATTTAATTTATTTAAATTGATTTAAAGTCAGTTAAACTAGTTCCAACTATTGGAGGAACTAGAAGAAGCTATAGAAGTGGGGTGCAGCTTCAGTGTTCAACCAATTATTTTTTTACTGATAAATCAACCATAATTAAATCATGCATGCATGTAATTCTAGTTACCCAATTGAGCTTGGAGTTCAAGGTTAGTGTACTATCAATTGTATAAGTTTTCGAGTTGTACAGGTGGTGCATGCAGTCAAAAAGGGGCATAAGGGGATTGCGTAATTCTAATGGGGAATTTCCCCAATTAATAGGGGGATAATTCCCAAGGAAAAAATGCAAGGAATTAGGAGCTTGGTAGGCAGCAAAATTGGCTAAGTATTGGCCAGATTAGCTTGTGAGACAGTGAGATATATTATACTTGTGCAGAGATTGTTCAGGCTTTAGAAAGAACTGTATTTATTCTCTATTTTCTGAATAATGCAATAAATATAGGAAGGGGTTTTGATCAGTTGCTTTCCCCTTAGATAAGTATCTGAGCATATGTGATTCAATCTTGTCTCATGTTTACGTTATGATTTATCAATCGATTAATTTTTTTGCTGATGAATAGAGTAGATTCAAATCTTTTGTTTTAGCATATTACATAAGCAGATTGAATCTACAAGGACTCATTTTTTATTGTAGCATTCATATCTAGGAGATTTTCATCACCACATGACCGATGTAAGGACATGATCCATTGTTTATCCTCATGAAATTTTTCAAGATGAATTTAAACCTAAAGAATGGCAACATATACATGTCATTTCGCCTCATTATTTATTTACAATACGAACACTTAAAAGAACTTATTTGACAAAATTTTCCTTTGTTTCATAAACCTTAAATATGTTGAGCTATCCTAACAACTATTTTTTCCCACCTTGCCCAATCCCCTTGATTTCTTATTTTTAATAAATCATCAAAGAAAGAGAACATATGTCTCAAGCCCCTAGTAGGTGGAGCATTGTGAAGGACAAGTTTAATAAAATCCCATCTAAATGAAGTTTAAATTTTTTTGCTTCTTCAGAATATGAGCCTCCTTATTAGCTTGTGTTGGGTTGTTGCGGCCTGACCCAGGTTCAAAGTTAATTAGCCAAACAAATCCCTGTACTACTGGCCCTTTCGGCAACGGTCCGCGGAGAGTGAACTGAGGTCTCACCTGAAGAAGTATTGGGGGGTGCTGGAAACAGGTTTCCGCGCACTTGAGATGTCTAAGAGGTCGATTTGATCCAACCGTTAGTCCCTGTGCGTAGGTTGATTCACACACTTCCCTGGCCTTCGCACCCTGATAGATTCGCCTTCACGCGACCCTAACTAAGGGTTGTGGGGTTTCTGCGTTGTTGGAGCAGTGTTCTGCACTATTCTGCTAAATCACACCCGAGATCTTACTCACCTTCTTACACTAGTTAGTTATCTTCGTGTAAATATAAGCCTTGTGTTATATTTATTTATACAACACATTCATATAAGTTCTCGTAGAAAATAAACAGTAAAATTTCAAATTATACCCAATACTACATAAAGCAGGAAAAGATACATAGAAATATGGTAAAACTTCTCTTTATTAATTCTTCCCACGGTTACAGACTCGACCTGCCCTGTGCGCTCAGCTGCAGGGGTCCATGCACTCAGCTACAAACTACTAGGCCTCTGTGCACACAGCTGCAAAGCCTTCTCCTACTCTACAACCCAAAGACACAACTTACACTTAACTCAATCCCTTAGACTCATCATGCTTCTATTCTATTCATTCATTCGCTATCTTCTACACTTAGAGCCTCGCTCTATTTATACAATCCCGTGGTCCATGGACCATGGGTAGGTCTATCAAGCCTACATTACATTACAAAAACAAGGGCGGACAACCCTGTGACTCTATTATGTCTTCGCGCTCCACGCCCACAAATCGCGGAGTCTTTACAAAGGACTTGGCCAATACTTGGGCATTAAGCCCCAAAACATGCCTTGGGGTGATTCCTCGCCCAACATCCCCCTAACACAAACGTCGTGACTTTCCCTCGAGTCACTCTGTCGATGTGAACATCTTTGCACAGAGTCCCTCCAACTCTGTTCGAACCGCTGCAAGGTCGGCAGCGCACTGAGCAGCTTCCTGCTGAATCTTCTATACCCGTTGTTCTAATACCAGGTTTCATAACTACTTCCCTGCATCTATTCTTGTGTCCCCTGCATTTGTGTGAGCTTGCCTTCAGTTTTTGCAGTAATGGTGAAGGCCTCTTCAATCCAAGGTTGAACACGCGTCTTTAGAACTGCTTCTCGATGTCAGGCAATGTCCACTTTCTCTTTCAGTGCTTTGGCATGTTGCATTCACGTGAGCCTCTGAGTGAGGGCCACCATCTGCACAGTCCCTTTGATGATGTTGTACTTTTGCTGGAGTTCATGCACCTCTGTCTCTAAGCGCTGGATGTTGGGTTCCTCCTGCAGGTTCATGAGGACCTCAAATGACTCCTACAACATTCTGGTGCAGTCCCTTACTGCACTGTCGATCTCTTCCATCCCTAATGCAATAGTGTTGGCGCAGTGTTCTCTAACTTCCGAAGGGATGGATGGTTGCACCTTTAACCGTAGCTCTACTATCTGAAGGTTAAGCTCCAGCTGAACCTTATTCATTTCTTCCTGCACCTCGCACACCCCTACAGATAGTCTATGGATGCGTGCCTCTACTGGAGCATCTGTTGGGATGGCCAGCTCAGGGACCATCTGACAAGCCTATTCTAATACTTGTACCATCTGCCTATTATGTGTCACCACTTCGTCACGCTGCAAGCTCAACTTCTCCATGTTGATATTTTGCTCGCTCAACACTTGCAGCACATGACTCTCCCTAGCCTGTAGCAGTAATCCCATCCTACAGAATGTATAGCGTCTCCCACGAGAATGTAGCCATGTTGATCCCGATACCTTTCAGTGCACTAATCGTAGGCTTGTCGGCCTCATTTGTTGTCACCAGTGCCCCTTCTAGCAGCACTATTATATTTGTTGTCCAAGCACGTAGCACTTGCTCTATCGCAGTTGTCCCTACTACGAGGTTGGTTGAGAGAGTACCTTCTTGAGGAGTGTGCACCTGCAACTCTTGACGCTGCGCTTTGAGAGCCCCCAACACAATCTGGTTCTCATGCGCGAAGCTCTAAAGGGCCTCGGAGGTGACATTGTGCACTATCTCGCCGATGTCGTGCAGATCACCCTAAGTAAGGGTGATCGGGTCAATAGACATCTTTGATGCCTTGACCTTCTTGTGCGCCCCATCTGCTCACTTGGGCACTGTCACTTCAATTGCGTTGACGAGTTTGTGGGTCCGCACTGCCCTCCTCTTCCTCTATTTCCTGCCCATGTGAAGGTGACCTCTGGCCCTCGTGCGCCTTCTCGGTTGCCTCCTGTGTTGTGGCTGCTATTGCGGCCTTTTCTTGTTCTAATGTTGTCTATGCAGCGTCCCACACCTCCTGTGCTTTTGTTGCCACTACTTCTTGCCTTCTCTTCTCTTCCAACTATGCCATGCGCAATTTGGCCTCCTCTTTCTTCTTCTACGTTGCAGACTTCTCCATTGTCATGATGTCTGGGGTGCGCCGCTCCAGTGGCCATGCCTCCAGTACATCAAAAATTATGTCATCTGTGGCTACAAAGGGTAGCTCTCCCCATTTCTTGGTCAGGTCCTTGCACGCTCTGATATATATGTTGTGGAGGTCCGCTTTAAATTCTACAAAACTCTGTAGGCTGCTGTAGGCAGTGGATGATAACCACAACTTGCAGTTAATCCTCATTCTAATGTTCATTTCCATGAACACCCAAAATATCTTACTGTCGTAGATCCGGTTTGTGTCCTTTGTGGCCTAGAGCGAAGCGTACTTCACGGCCTCCGACAGATCCCTGTCAATTGTGGGGAATTGATTGTCCTCCAACAATTCCCCTGCATGAGCACTATGGACAGCAGAAGCCATGCATAGTGGAACATTTTGCCTTATTCATGGGCCTTGCAGCAATTTTCCAGGAACTCTTTACATAAAAACTCAGACCAGTTGAACTGAACCCCCTCCGCGCACTACTCAGCAAGTGCCACCACTGGCGCAGGTACCTTGTTCGCGCGGCAATTGTGCATAACTTTAGTCGCCAGTATTTGGGTCACCACTTTAATTTCTTTGTTGTTGATGTTGGATATGGCATAGCCCCTTTTCTTCTTCTCCAGTTTATATTTCTTCTTCATGACATCCATGATGGCCAAGTCACTTCTCTTCCCCTCTGACATGACTGCAAGGTCCTCTCGTTTACATGGAAGCTCGGTAATACGGTGAATTAAGTGGTCTGTGATGGGGATGGGCTCCTCCAGCCACAAGCACCCACCATGCACCAGGCAGAGCAGCGTCCTGATGACGAATATTGTTATTGGGGTGCGGTGGAAATGTGGCACCTGGAGCAGGTTAGTAATCCTGCCTTTTCCACTCTGCGTAACCACTTTCGCGGCTCCAATTCGATGACCCCCGTCGTGGTGTTCTACTTGGGCTTCATGAGCTGCGGGGTCTCTAGGTGAGGGAACTTCTCATGGTC
The DNA here is from genome assembly GCA_000404065.3 of Pinus taeda. Taxonomy (NCBI): domain Eukaryota; kingdom Viridiplantae; phylum Streptophyta; class Pinopsida; order Pinales; family Pinaceae; genus Pinus; species Pinus taeda. The sequence continues at coordinate 79,782 of APFE030806492.1, read as the reverse complement.
AGTGAGATCCCAATCTTCAAATTTCAATCTCGGCACCCATCCCAGGTGTGTGCTCTCAAAAATGATGTCGTCCAAGAGGAGCGGGGTCTAGAGAGAACTCTTGCTCTCGTCGAGATCCTTAGGAACTTTTTCCTTCCCCCTTCCACAACGGGATATAGGCAGGAAACTTTTTTGGAGGGTGCGCAGGCTCAGTTTCTTCCTCCATGCCTTCATCCTTGTCTTCTTCAATTATAAGGTCCTCCAGGTCTTCCTCCTCCTCGTCGGTTTCCAAGTTAACTACCTTCCCTTTCTCCTCCATCATTAACCTGGTACGCATCGGGTTTCAAGGGGACACACATACAGGAATCATCAGTTGTTTGTATTTCTTCAGCCTCGGCGTGCATAGTGATTTATGGATGTCCACCACAATCCCAGTGCCTTCAGGGGCATCCCCCATAGTCAAGGCCTAAGAGACCTCTTCGACAGTCATGTCTACAATTTCCATAACTTCCTCAAATGTTTCCATCATGTCCATCTAGAAATCTATCTCTCGCGTAATCAAGGGCTTAATCAACGCTCGACACAGGTCAAACGGGGCTCTTCTCAGAATACGTGGGGTATAAAACAACTCAATTCGCGAATGACCAAGTGTTGTTTGCTGGGAAGCCCTTTGTAATTTATAGTGCCTTTTGAATTTGAATTCGATCGTTCTCCCCAATTCCAGTTCATCAATGCTCCCTTAGCAGTAGATTTTCCCAAATATTTTCCATAACTCGCATCTTAAATTTGTGTCACCCACTCCATTTGGTCTCAAGTCGAGCATCACATCATGAATAGTGACTCCAATGGTCACTTTCCGGCCAACCAGTGCAGCAGCGTAGCCCCCCTTATGCAATCATGGACCTTGTGACATTTTACTCCCGCGTGCACCTCCAATGTCACACAACTCCTAGGTAGAGTAGTTTATAGTCCCGCACCTCCTTTCAATTGCCTAAAGCATTAAGACTATACTTCCCTTGGCTAGTGAGGTGGGCGCGCCACCTTTATAGGGTTTCATCCAGTCATCCATCACTTTTCCTAGAAAATACCCACCTTTTATTGTTATTGGCGTCGTCACGCACTTTATCATCTGCAGCGTGCCACCATGGTTGATTCGTTTAGTAATACGTGATCCAAGCCAAGGCATCAGATTGATCAATTCACGGTGATAGTCCCAAAATTTTTCAACGTGATCATGCAAACCTTGTTTTATCACCCTGGTCTTCTTATCAAGAAAATCTTCCTTTATCTCGTCCTCAAGCTTCTTGACTTCTGCTTCCACCAAAGTGATTTTCTCCCTTAATCACACCCTTTCTTTCCTAATTTCTTGGAGCCTAAGATCAACCTATCGGATTTCTTCCTTAGGTCCCAAGCGTTTTGCTTCGTTCAGCTATGTTACCCCTTCTTCCAAGGTTCCATGAACCTTCGTATCTGTCGGTGCTGCTATGCGTGGACTAGGCACGTTATACTCTATGGGGATTATAGTGTTCACGCCATACTCCAGCCTCGGAGGCACATATGCCGTTATTTTCTTGCACGCGGTCCTATAAGACCACAGAACTGCTGGTACGCATAGGTCCTAGTCAGTCCGCTGCACATTGTGGACCTTGTTCAGCACTTCGCATACTTCATTAAAGGCTTCTGTGTGGATAACCTTCTATGCACTTGGTCTTTCCATACTCAGTGGTTCCAACTGGAGGGGTCGTTCGTGCCACTGCCTTGCCTGCACCTGCTTACTTACCATGTCTCCTAATGTGAAGGTTGTGTGCATCTACACAGGTTTCGTACCATATGCCTGTATCCATCTAGACATATGGGCGCGCGGACAATTTCGTCCAGCAATCTCATCTATTAATTTCATCTGAGGCTTCCCAAACCATATGCGCATCATCCTCATGCATTTGCGCTAGTCCCCAAAGCTTCCTTGGTGTGTACCCCACCTCCTCTCGGTCATAGCGCGCAATACCCAATTCAAAGCTTCGAAAGGGTGTTGTTCTGGCACCTCTCTTTCAAATCTATTTAGGAAGTCATCTACCTCACTTAACCCATCATACGTAGGCAGATCCCTACCTCTGTTGATACGCAGCGCAATGATCTCTTCATCATGTTATAGTTCAGTGTGGTTACCTTGTGTAACCAGTTTTGCCATCGTTCTATTTCCTCGCCTGAATCTGATATGCAGGAGCTTTTGCGCTCCCATGAGATTCATCCATCCGCGGTTGGATTTACCAGTCTTTCTCTCACGCAGTTATCTTGTAGATGCAGTCCAAGTCGTCGTTGCTTTCATAATCGCGCACTGGCTCTGTGTTGCATGATCCTTCTGCAGGGTCTAAAGGTATAACTACATGCAGAGACTTTTTCTCAAAAATCATCTTGCGCTTCTTCATATTTGTCACCCCATTCATGTTAGTGGCCCAATCTATTCCTAATAGTGTAGGGTAGGGATTGCTCTCATCAACAATATCTATCACTTCGAAGTCTACTAGCGGGCTCGCTCCTTCAATATCCATTGTGATTCAATGCAATCTTCCCATAGGTAGGATCTTTTGCTAGTTTGTCATTCACAATTGGATAGGAGACCATTGCAGCGTAGGCCTTCCCATGCGCTCCCATGTTTGCTTTGGCAGAACGTTCGCATCTGATCCCACGTTCAGAATCACTTGGTCCATCTCATATTCTCCAATTTACGGGGCTAATCTCATCTCCCTTCCTTTCCTCATCGTGTGCTTTCCGAGCTTCTGGACTACACATGGTTTTCCTGGCGCAGTTCCAGCGCATCTATCTATGAGTTCCTACAACCCCTTTACAACCTAGCTGTCACGCAGCAACTTCATGCATGTTTCCAAGAACGTTGTGAGCATCAATGGGTCCATTTTTGGCTTTGGTCTGCCTTTTCTTCCTGAGGTGGAGGCATCAGTGAAGCTCTTCTTGGCTTCCATGAAGGTTTCCTTAGTGTGCTCCAAATCAAACTCTAGTTCTATCATCGACGCCTTGCGAACCCAAGTACTCTCTTCAAGCTACTTGCCTTTGTCATCCCCTATTGTAATTCCACTTCGGAGCATAATATTCACATTAGGGTCTTCCTCGCGCAGCTCATACCTCATCATTTGCAAGTTCTGAGTCGAGGGAGTTTGGAGTGCTCCTTTATCATGCAACCTTGTTATGAGTGTGGGACAATCCTCCATCTCATGATCAAACAACGTACAATACAAGCATGATGGCCGCGTTGGATTTGTACAATCACAGGCATAATGTCCTGGCCCTCTGCAATTGTAACATATCACCTGTCTACAACCTCTTCTAGGTCATCCTCCACCTCGGCCTCGTCTGTGCCCCTGAAATCCGGTTCGCACCATCCCTGCGTTCTGGTCAAGGAGCCACGTTTCGGCCTAAACCCTGTAGGTAGGAGTCTGATTCATCATCAACTCATAACTTATATAGGTGTGCTCATCATGTCCCACTGATCTACAAAAATCACAGAACAACTGCTATGAATTCGGCGTGTACTTCTGCAATAAATGGCAATTATCTGTAGCATGCTTTCCTCCTGTTTGACAAATCACGCACCACAACGCAGGTGTTGCACTAGGTCTTTCTTGTGCCTCTAGTCTCAATGGCATTGATCCTCCTCCCGTGAGGTAATTCGTGAACATTGGGCAGTGGTCTTTTCCCTGACCCTTGCACTTTATGCATCATACCTCGTCGTGCACTTCTGGGTGAGTTGTCCTGTCTTGTTTCAGACTTTGCATCTCAAGGCACAAGTTTTTCAACTACGTGTGAATCTGCTGAACTCCTAGGTTGGGATCTTGTATCGGGGTCTTGTGCAGTCTCATTGCGATCTCCAAGGCCTTGGCCTAAGTTGTTATCCTCTATTGTGACAACGTGTTCCTCAAATGCAACGTTAACGATGCTATAAACCATTCGCGGTGTTGTCCATTCATCAATGTCATGTTAGCTTCACGAATTGTGCACTTCAGTCTTTGATCCAACTCCTAAGGGGTCTCGCCTGGTATCATTTTGATTTCCTTGAACCCAATGATCCATTGTGCCTCTAACTTCAGCGTGCTAAATTCTGTATTTAGATTGTCATTGAAATGCTTAATGTACCAAGTCAGCACATGATCCTGTAGAGTGCTGACCAACGTTGCCTTCTTTATATTGTCATCCATGACTCCCTATGCTTCCCATACAGCCTTTATCACAAACCAAAATTGGTCTGATCTTCACTTCCTACTCCCTTGAACACTAGCAACTTTATCGCGCTTTCCATATTGACTCGCAGTGGTGGCAGAAGTGGTATGGGCGAAGATGGGGGTGAAGACGGTTAAATTGGTAGTGGTGTGGGTGGGGGTGGTATGCACAGAATCCTCTACCTTATCAAATTGATCTCACTTCTTGGTGAGACCTTCGCGATCTCTTCCTCGTCCCCTCAGAGAGGTGAAATCAAGGGGCTAGTTTCTAGTTCCGCGCTACCTTCATTTTTGTAGATTCTCCCACTTTGCGTAGCCCCAAACATTAATTTATTCACATCACCAACTTTTCACACAGTAGCATTTTAATCTAAGTGTTCAAAGACTTAACGTACTTACCTCGTAATGCATCGCTCTGCCTCGCTATAGCTGACCGAATTATCTACCATGAACTCAATGATGAATCCTCCTATAATTCGATCGAGCCAGTTATCAACAACACGCACAATATTATCCTCCGATGCTTCCAGTCTACACACCAATTCTGAGGTCCACACAATAGGTTTATCGAGCTTGCACCTTCCTTGGCTATCTGCTAGCTTCGCGATCCACTCGTATAGCTCGATAGGGAAGGATGCGAAGAAAATTTCATGGATCTCTGTGTATAGGTAGCAGTCTAACCACTCTTCTTTTGATAGTCACGGATTCTTGTTCTCCTATGCCACAAACTTGTGAATCTTCCTATCCAACCAATCTTCAATTCCTTTCTTTTTTGGATTCCATTGATACAACATCAGACATCTCTATGCAGATCTCGGTCCCAGCAACCGAACCATTTGGGCTTGTTGGGGCCTGACCCAGGTTCGGAGTTAATTAGCCAAACAAATGCTTGTACTACTAGCCCTTTTGGCAACAGTCAACGAAGCATGGACTGAGGTCTCACCCGAAGTAGTATGGGGGGGTGCTGGAACCAGGTTTTCGCACCCTTGAGATGTTTGAGCGGTTGATCTGATCCAACCGTTAGTCCCTGCACACAGGTTACTTCGCACACTTACCTATCCTTCGTGCCCTGATAGATTCACCTTCGTGCAACCCTAACTAGGGGTTGTAGGGCTTCCGTGCTGCTAGAGCAGTGTTCTTCACTATTCCCCTAAATCACACCTGAGATCTTACTCACCTTCTTACACCAATTAGTTATCTTTGCATAAACAGAAGCCTTGTGTTATATTTATTTATACAGCAAATTCATATAAGTTCGCGCAGCAAATAAACAGTAAACTTGTAAATTATACCCAATACTACATAAAGCAGGAAAAGATACACAGAAATATGGTAAAACTTCTCTTTATTAATTCTTCCCACAATTACAGACTCGACTTGCCCTACGCACTTAGCTGCAAGGGTCCACGCACTTAGTTGTGGACTACTAGGCCTCTGCGCACACAACTGCAGAGCCTTATCCTACTCTATGACCCAAAGACACAACTTACACTTCGACTCAATCCCTTAGACTCATCATGTTTCTATTCTATTCATTCATTCCTTATCTTCTACACTTAGTGCCTGGCTCTATTTATACATCAAGTTGACAATACATTACAAAAACTAGGGCGGAAAACCCTGTGACTCTATTATGTCTTCGCGCTTCATGCCCACAAATCGCAGAGTCTTTACAATGGACTTGGTCAAAACTTGGGGTTTAAGCCCCAAAACATGCCTTGGGGGGATTCCATGCCCAACAACTTGGTCATAAATTTATGTTAGCCTTAAAAACATATGTATGCTTTCATGGTGACCCTAATGATGATGCAACAACCAAAACTTATGCTTTCATGGTGACCCTAATGATGATGCAACAACCAACACAAACAATGAGTTAAGTCGTGAAGGAAAAATGTCAATCCTATGACATCGATTGTTTCAATACCTTTATTATAGTGGATATGCCACTACTAAAAATCACTTGAATGGGTCTTTATTATCCCACTCTTACTAATGATTATTTTTACATGTGCATAAGAAACAAGTGCTAAGCATATGCTCATTACATCCTTACCCTTTCTTCCTTCTTTCACTTGAACTCTTCCCATTGAGATGTAGGAGCATACATATGGTTTTGGAAAATCTTGCATCACCCAAAAATATTTGTAGTTCTGTTAGGATTTTGTTTAAAGTTTTTCATATTATTAGTGTGTAAATAGTGGTCTGATATTATTATGAACATACTATCATTAGAGGAATTTTGAGGTCAAAAATGGTCATTAAAATAAAAAACATATTAACAAAATCAACTTTAGAAGAAACAGTAAGATTCAATATGATAAGGTCATCCAAAGGGGTGAAAATATATGGGGAAAGAATAAATCTACCATTTTTCTAATTATTTATTTAGCTTATATCCTTATAGCATTACTAAAATGTCAAGTGTAGGCATTGGTTGGATGTGAAATTCAATTTTGCATTCAACAAGTGCCTACACTTGACATTTTAGTAAGCCTATAAGGAGGTAAGCTGAAAATACAATTAAAAAAAATAGTTTTCTTTCTTTTCCTTTAAAAATTCATAACTCATATTTTATTATGTTCACTATTATTTTATTATTTTCCTTAGAAGACCCATTTTAGACCTCAAAATTATCCTAATAAATGCTTTGCAATCATAAGCTGATTTTTTATATAATACAAAAGACAATGTATTTTCAAAATAAAATATTGAGTTTAATCCCATGTTGAAACCCAAAACCAATGCATGGAAGTTTTCATATTTTATTTCTACACAAACAAGGCCCGAGTATTTTGATCTGTGTGCTCTCAAATTTTGGAAATAAAGTTTGAAATCTGGATATATAATAGAGGAGACATTTCTATATCCACTTATCAAATTTCATTGTACTTATTTACCCATTTTAAGTACCACATCCAAACCACACAAAGTTTGGTGATTGTGCATAAAATCTTCTAGATTTCTATATAAGCAAAGGTGTAGTATTTTGACTTGCACACAACCAACTCTTTGGAATTCAAACCTTCATTATAAGTGGATAGGTATTGAATTTAGATAACATGTACAACAGAAAATGAATTATTTACCTTAGGTTAGTCCATTTAACCAACATTGGAGATCTAGGAGAACAGGCATACCACCTTAGTCTAATCTAGATGGAATCTTATTAAAGGAGTAAACAAACTATATGCACATTAAGACTTTCCCTTATCACATTGTTTGTGGCCCTAATTAGTATCAAATATATCCCCAACTCGATCCAAATGCGTGATGCAACATCCATATTGTAGATTCCTCTACTAGGCATTGCTTTGATAATTATGAATCAAACGTTGAGTTTCTATGTGACTATGAGTGGCTCCTTACCTCTCATCATAAGTTGGGGAGTGGTCACCCCCACTCCCTCAAATATTTTCTACCCCTCATTGATGGCATGCACCACATAATTTATGGTAATAATATTTCTTGTGTCCCTCCATATTTCAAGGAAGATCCTTTTCTGTTCGCACATAAAAACAATATCATCATTGTTGGGACCCCTCAATCCTCAAAGATAATGAATATTGGGGTGGCCCTTTTTTTATATTTGTCACTTATTTTAACACTCTTCCATGTGAGTGCATTAACGTATTCACATATGGCATCAAAAAGTGGAGGGGATTGAGCCCTTTTTGGTCATCTACAACATTGTTACTTTCCCAAAGCCTCATTTATTCCAAGTGACCTTGTCATATTAACCTAAAGACTACTAAGAAGCCAAAATTTTCAAGTTCCTTAATTTGGTCATCAACACCTTTCATTATCTTGGGGTTATATATAAAACTACCCTCATACTTATAAATATTAGAACTATTTATGTGTGCAATTCCTTTTGAGACATTATTTCCACCTTCCTTGCCTTTTTCCTTTATTGATTCCATTATTGATACAACAATCAGATTTGAGTTTGATGTCCTTAAGGAAAAAACAAAATCAAATATAACCAAATCCTTACCATTGAATAAGATCAAAATAAGACTTACTTTACTGGCCATGGGGTGTCTTTTATTTTCATTCCATACCTTTTGGATTGAATATTTCTAGCATAAGCTACTAACACTGATGTTGGTGCTCTACAACCTCTTCCACTAGAGCCATGACACATATGTCAATAACCTTATTGAAAATTCTTGCCTCCATATTGACCATAATCATGACCTTGTAATGATATTTAATATCCTCTACTCTTATCATATCAAGCTCAACCAATATTACTGTTTCTTTGTCTGTATATCTAATAATCTCCTTGGATTAATCATTTCTTGTCATGGTATTGGAATCCATGTTGATAGGATCTATGTTATCCAGGGTATGCCTTATCCTTGCACTATCACCAAGATACCTATTAGCAGGTAATCTAAAGGAAATATTTGATTTCCTTACTGATTATGCTTATAGGTGCAATGTACTAAATGACCACCTTAAAAAAAAAGAGCCCATTACTAGCTATGCTAGGTCATAAATCACAAATATATGAAGGGGGTGATCATGGTAGAGAAACACATTAATGTCCCTTTTACCCATTCAATTCCTGACCACCTAAAGGACTCCTTTTTTATTGTATCATTCATATCTAGGAGGTTTCCGTCACCAAATGACCAATGTAAGTACATGATCCATTGTTTAACCTCATGAATTTTTTAAGGATGAAGTTAACCTCAAGAGTGGCATCATATACATATCATTTCAACTCATTATTTATTTATAGAAGGAACACTTAAAATCACTTCTTTGACAACATTTTCCTTTGTTTCATAAACCTTAAATATGTTAAGTTATACTAACAACTATTTTTACCCACCTTTCCTAATCCCCTTTATTTCTTATTTTCACTAGATCACCAAAGAAAGAGAACATATGTCTCAAGCCCCCAGTAGGTGAAACATCATGATGGAAAAGTTTAATAGAAACTCATCTAAATGAAGTTTAAATTGCGCTCCTTCCTCAGAATATGATACCCCAATTAGCTTGGCCATAGATTTCGGTTACCCTTAAAAATGTATGTATGCTTTTGTGGTGACCCCAACGATCATGCAATAACCAACACAAACAATGAGTTAAGTCATGAAGACAAAGTACCAATCCTATGATATCCATTATTTCAATACCTTTATTATAGTGTTTATGCCACTATTAAAAATCCTTTGAATGGATTTTTATTATTCCACTCTTACCAATGATTATTTTTACATGTCCATAAGAAACAAGTGTGAAAGCTATGCTAATTACATCCCTACCACTTCTTCCTCCTTTCACTTGAAATCTTCTCATTGTGATGTAGGAACATCCATACGGGTTTGGAAAATCTTGCATCACCCAAAAATATTCTTAGTTATGTTATGATTTTGTTTAAAGTTTTTCATATTTTTAGTGTGTAAATAGTGCCCCGGTGTTTTTATGAACATACAATCATTGGGGGAATTTTAGGTGAAAATGGGCCTCAAAATAAAAAAGGTACCAACAAAATCAACTTTAAAAGAACTAATAATATTCAATATGATGACGTTATCCCCCGGGGTAAAAATATATCTTGAGGGGAAAGAAGAAAACTACCATTTTTTAATTTTTTATTAAGCTTACATCCTTATAGTGTTACTAAAATTTCTAGTGTAGGCATTGGTTGGATGAAAAACAAGTGCCTACACTTGACATTTTAGTAAGCCTATAAGGAGGTAAGTTGAAAATAGAATTGAAAAAATAGTTTTCTTTCTTTTCATTTAAAAATTCATAACTCATATTTTATTATTTTCACTATTATTTTATTATTTTCCTTAGGAGGCCCATTTTAAACGTCAAAATTCTTCTAATACATTCCTTGGAATAAGAAGGTGTATTTTTTATACAATACAAAGGACAATGTATTCTACCTTTCACACCGATTTTCAAAATAAAATGTTGAGTTAAGCTCATGCTGAAACTCAAAACCAATGCATGGAAGTTTTTAGATTTTATTTCTACACACACATAGTCCTAGTGTTGTGATCTGTATGCTCTCAAATTTTGGAGTTAAAGTTTGAAAATTGGATATATAGTAGGGGAGAACTTTATATATCTACTTATCAAATTTCATTGTAATTTATCCATTTTAAGTACCACATCCAAGCCACACAAAGTTTAGTGGTTGTACATAAAATATTCTCTATTTATATATAAATATGGGTGTAGTATTTTGACTTGCACATAACCAACTATTTGGAATTAAAACCTTCATTGTAGGTGACTGGGTATTGAAGTTAGATAACATGTATAACAAAAACTAGAATTTTTACCTTAATTGGTTAGTCTATTTAACCAACATTGAATATATAGGAGAATAGGCATACCACCTTAGGCTAATCTAGATGGAATCTTATTAAAGGAGTAAACAAATTCTATGCACATTAAGACCTTCCCTTATCACATTGCCCCTACTTCTCCCACCTTAACCTCCCTTAAGACCTTCCATTATCACATTGTCCCTACTTCTCCCACCTTATCGTCCCTTATATTCCATTATATCAATTTTTTGTATTGACTATTCCTTGTTCCCAAAATGTCCCCTTGAAAATAATATGGCATGATCCCTCTAATTTCTTCTTCTTTTGTACTTTTCCCCTCTTGATCACATTTTTGTCTCCTCTCTCCTTTCCTCTTGGAGTTGGAGACATAATGACGAATTTCATTGGGATACTACCTCAAATTAAGGTTATTTGTCCCTGGTAAGGGTTTGAGTATTTTCGGTTCTCCTCCTCTTCTTGTATTAGGTTTCAATCTTGTTTAGTATAATCTTTAGACCATGGTTTATGAAATATTTCCTTAGCCTTTCCTTTATTGCCTCATTCTTATGTTATCCCCTTCCTATACAGTGTTTCTTGTCCTTGAGGAAAATTATTTTTTCCTTTTTGACCTATCAAGCATTCATTTGCTCTTGTGTGCCTCGCTTAAGATAGGGCACCCTTCTCTCCTTGTTCTTTGTTTCTCCTTTCCCCAAGTTCCACCAAGAACCCTTTAATGTGTGGATTTCTATGACCATTGTTTTTAATGTGTGGATTTTTATGACCATTGTTTATATTGTGATTAAAATTTGAAGTATCCTCAACTTGGGGTCTAACTTCAATTTTGCAATAGTGGTGGAAATCAGCACAGTTTAGGCCCTTCTGCAACCATTGCGATATTTTTTGGAATTTTTATAACTTTTAAAGGTCACCCAAATATTCCACATACCATAACTTACTAACAATAGTCATGTATTTCTCCTTTATGTCCTCGCGGAAGGTCTTTACTAGATCCCTCACACTACTTGGGGAAAAATATTAGTCATCATTCTTGAGTTGTAATTTCTCTTGGAAATAAACATCTTATTAGTTGTAGTCTATTTAGTTAGTGTTAGCCATGGGAAGAAGTCAATGTGGATATGGCAAGTAGCAGAGCTCATAGAGCCAACTTGGTCCTCTTGTTACTAAATCTAACCTTTACATATATTGAGAAATCATGAACATTATTATTAATCATTGTGTTTATAATTTCTAACATGCCTTTGGTAGGATTTTACATGACATTACAATCACATAAGTGTAAGAATCATGCTTTTTACCTTTCCAATTTTCATATTTGTATTTACTTCCATAGTTTAGTTTATAATTCCTTCATTGTGTAGTAGTTATATTTTTTTTACCCTCCCTCTCCCATTGATATCTTTGTTTGTCATGCATAGATGCTTGACACCTTAGGATTTTCTTCTTATCTTCACTACTTGATAGTATGCCCACATGTGGTAGATGGTAGTTATTTTTTGTTTCAACATAGGAGCATGTTGGGTCACTTTGATGATAATCAAGTAGAGCCTTATCATATGATTATTTCCTTCTTATGTTAAATCATATGATTTTGTTGCCTAGTTAATGGGAATCTACCTTTTTTATAATACATATTTAATTTTCCAATTATTGTCAACTTTCTTTATCTTTTCCTTCTACTATTTATTTTCCTTTTGATCTTCTTCAACTTGTTGCTTTTTTATTCCTTGAAATATAACTCCAATAATCAGGGAGAAATATATTGTATAGCTTCTACTCTTTGGGTTAATCATGCACATACCAACTAAATTATCATGGTGCAAGTTTCCATGGTACATTATCCTTACACATCACATCTTATGATAACACCAACTTGGAACCCATATCCATTAAAATCATGTTGTGTTGATGTCCATGCTTTTGAGTTCCCTTACTATGGTCTAAATGTGATATTGTGATCTTTCATTTGATGTCTTATGTGATTGAATTTTTCCCTGGCATAATCATTTTTCATTGTCTCTCCTCAATTGCATGCTTGGCTGTGATAAAATATTTGCACAAGTAATTTGTATATCCCTTGATATTTATGATCCTTCTTGGGCCTCATGCACAAGTTAGGATCTTGTTTAGTTGAGGATTCTCCCTTAGATCCCTAGATTTCCCTAATATGTAAACACATGCTCTTTGAGGCATCTATTTGATCAAGCTTCCCTCTATCTTGAGTGGTTCTAGTGTGCATTTTGAATTATGACTTTTTCGGAGATTTACTTGCACATTGCTTGTAGTTCAATATTTCTTCCAGTAAAGAGGGTGTTCTCCACAAATTACATGCAATGGCTCAATGCACTATAGTACTTCAAGATATAACCTATATATTGATACTTTTAAGAGGAGAACCCAACCAAAATCAGTATAATAGTTGAGTATTCCCATCAAACATTCCCAAATTTGTGTCACTTCCTTACTCATTAAAGGTTTCTTTTAGTATTTTTTGGGTCTCTAATATCTCTTAGATAATAAATTTTTCTCATATTACAAGTTCATGTATGATCTAACTCTCTCCTTCCACCTTCTATGTTTTTGGATGTTAATATTTCTTGTCACCATGAACCCTCCACTTTTTCAAATGGTGCTATATTTAGTACTTCATTTCCAGTACACATCTTGAATCTTTATTTATTCATTTAGTTAGTTCAGTTGTGGTTTCTTGGGTTGGTCCCTTGTCACATCCAATTGTGTAATATGGCATCCTTAAAGGGAGATTCAACACATATGTGGATGAGGAGGTAACCTAATCAACCAAGGGAAAACTACTCCTACATACTTGCATTATTTTTCTATCTTTAGTTGTATGTATTTTATATTTCATGTGGAGATAGCATTTCCTAGTTTCTTTCATGGGAGAATAACTTCACGTGTATGTACCCTTATGTTTTTCCATTGTATGATTCATTTTCTCTAATCCTAAGTATTTTTTTTAGAGTACAATACAATAAAATATATAAGGTCAATACCTACTTAAGGGCTTTTTCACAACTAGAAGGAAAACAAACCATAAGTCCCTTCTTAGCTTTCTTGAACATTAGAAGAATTTGGTAAGGAATTTAATCAATTTGCTTTCGTTGGGTTTAAGAGAGGTTCATCTAGGCTTCATAGTTTCATTTTTATGTCTTTACTTTGATGCAAGTAATTTAACTAGATCATTAGAGGAAGGCATGATAGTAAACTTGCATTATTCCATTTCCTTCAATAATTTAACTAATTATTTTACCTCTTTTAGTAATAAGCCTAATAAAACTCACATAAACCTTAAAAACCTTTGTAACTACACTAAAAGGATCAATATTCCAATTAATTTATTGGCCTACTTCTTCCTAACCCTATCCTCTCATCCTAGTTTTATCGATTTCTCTCAAATATTGTGTGGCAACTCTACCTTTGGGTTTGATGATTTAGTCTAGGCACATTTGTTGCACCTACAACTAAATTCCTTACTAAAGTTGCAAAATATTTTTGAAGTGAATTTGTCCCCGCTATCTAACCTCTTATCATTACATATACAGGTTTTCTAACCATGATCAGGCAATGAAAAAGAAAATGTGGTCATTAAAACTTTATGATTTAGATTTCTTCCATAAGGAGCACTCCAATGAGTGTGACTAACCCCAAGTTTAGTAAAAGAAAACATTGTCTTCCAAAACCCATATTTGTACCAATCAACATTGTTTCCACAAAATCTAATAAACCTTGGAGAGGGGCACCCTACAAGGCTAACACTAGACAAAGAGAAAACAATGGGGTAGTGGCCCATTGTCATCACAACCAAAACCCACTAATCTTTACGGATTTTCACCAATGGGAGGAGTTTTGGTATGTAAGAAGGCCACCTAATGGATGTTTTATGGTTAGGGTACAAGGTGACACAATAAGGCTTTCTACAAAAGAGGTACAATTTAGGTTCACGGCTCCAATAGGAGGCAGTTCACTCTCTTAATACATGCCTATTTGATGAGGAACAAGACCTAGGATTTGATTTATGAGTTAAGTTTTGGTGTAAGAAAAGGTAAAGGCTTGGATAAAAGTTTCCCAAAAATGTATTCTAGCAAGTCCAAGGCTCATGAAACCCTCCAAGAAGCCCCTAACTTGAAGCAAAACTAGACTTGGATTCCCCCTTGGGGCAAGAAAATTTATTGACAAGATTGAAGTGGATGCCCACCAAAAGGATCGATTTTATGGAAAATATTATCCTCATGATGTTTAAGCTCTCCAATCCCATAAATTAACCTTGCCTAAGGATTCATACCAAGCCCTAGTTAGCTCACTTGGCCTTGAAGGGGCTGAATTTAGAGAAATAGAAATTAGGGATTAAAAGAGAGTTTAATCACCAACCAAATAGACCTTATTCCTTAGGAGTATAGAGTCTATGATGTTTTAGATTTTCCAAATAGTCACTAAGGAGGTTGAAATGTAGATGCCCTAGCACCAACACTTAAGTAATTACCTATGCAATGGAAAAATGGAGTTTTCATGGGAGAGATAATAAAATATCATCATTAAGAGATTCATTCACATGTTATGTATGAGTAATGCATGAAATATATCATCTAGAATAGCATTCAATATATCTTCGACAAATTAGGGCACAATTGCAAACCCTAGAACCAACAATATTCCATACATTAGACATGCAAAGAAATATATTCAACAATTAGGTACATTTACAAGATAACATGCAAAATATCCATCAATTCATCCAAAGAATAGCTCCAAAGCACAACGATTTAGCTCCAATATTCCATATGCATCAATAGATCCAAATTCTCCACAAGTACAAGAGGTTGAAATACACAAGAAGGCCGAAAATATAAGTGTAATGTCATGAGTTATGATGATGAATGATTCCTCTATTTATAGGAGGAATTCAAATCCTAATTAGGGCCTACTAGCCCCCAAACTAATAAAATAATGTGTCATAACATGTCTAGGTCACAAGAAAACCTAGTAGACAATGCAATGAATCAAATATAACCCACACATGTGATCTGAAATAGTAGATGCATTGATGACATGCATGTGTGAGCCCTCCTAGGGCTAGTATTGAGGGCCAAAGGTGCCATATGATGTGTAGAGGCCCTCCAAAATCATTTATTAGGGGTTGGCCCCTAGGTCTCTGTCAAACTCCTCTTGTGGACCCCAATTTTATTTTTGGGGCACAAAAGTGGTTTCATGGGTCTCCAAGTGGTCAAAATGCATCTTTGCTTCAATGTTCAGGGCTCTCAAGGTGGTGTTATCCCTCCCATGTCTCAAGCTGTGAGACCATCCTCCTATGGGCTGTGGATTTATTACCAGTCCTCACGAAGTGTTAAGGCGGCTAGGGGCGTGCCTGGTCTAGGTGCATCATCCCATAAAATTCATCAATGCCGGGAAAAGTGTTGGAATGTTGTGGGTGTTGGAGGTGCCCATCGTTATGTGTGATGCGCTATTGTTTCTCAAAGACCCATGGTGCTCAACGCCTCACTTGTGGGTGTTGAAAAGTGTGCAACAAGAAATGCTTGTTGAGAATGCAACAAGATGATGGAGCTTAGTGGAAAGGAGTCACCTTCACTAAGTGGGCCCATAGGAAAATTATTGCGCGAAGTCTATTTTTAGACTATGTCTATTTTTAGACTATGTCTAATTTTAGACATATGGATCATGGTCTATGAGTTGCAGGATGTTGTTTATGGATGATTGGTCATGTTGGGAAAAATAGATGGACTTCTATTTTTTGGATCACAACAGTGTGATCAGAGTTTATTTTTAGACTGTCAGGTAAAAATAGAAATAGTCAAATATTATTAGCCCTTAGTAATATTTGGACTCTAAACTTTATCTTATTCTCTTGGAGCACTTCAGTTGGAGCTACAGATGTGGCACATGCAACTGCCTGAAGGAATCACATGGTTACCTATGGGTTGACTGAGCTATTGCATGAAGGACTTCAGTTAGAGCTCAAGTGGTTGAGTTTTGTGGAGTTAGATGAGCAGTTAATGGAGTTGTGTTCAGTTTGACTTAGTTGAAATAGTTGTATTTAGTCTAACTGGCCAATAGACTAAGTGATGAGTTGTGTGAATTAGTTATTAATTAATTCACTAATTATTAACTCGATAATGCAAATGAATAATACATCAGTTAACTCAGTGCATGGACAGTTCAGTGGAGACAAGTGTTAGAGGTAAGTGAAAGGGTGAGTTGTGACTATCAGTTGTGCATGAGATCTTGCACAATCAATAGATTGAGTATGCCCATGAGAATTGCGCAGTAGATGCCCAGTGATATAGCATGTGCTCACGTGATTTCCAGTGTGAGTGATTTTCCAAGATAAATAGAACTTGGAACAAGTTTGGATTCATTCATTCTCATGCAGGTATTGTGCAATGGAGGCAAGCAAGCAGCGGAGGATATTTGGAGATCAGATCTGAGCTGTATTGTGTGTAACAGGTGGAGATAGTACGGAGTACTTGTTAGGAGCTTTGTACTATGTATTGTTACATGTTCTCAATCAATATAATATACAGATAGTTGGGGTTTTTAGCGAGATGCTTTCCCCGGGAAAATACTATGTTGATATGTGTGATTGATGCTTCTATGTGCGCATGTTATTGTTTCTGCATCTGTAAATTGATGATCAACATAGAGGAGGTTATGTATTATGCATGATTCTGCAAATAGTGTATAATCAGGATAATCTCTGTGAATAAGTGTCATATTATTCAAAATTTCTACAGTGGGTGCCAATATTCTCCTTTGAAGGACTTGGGCCCTAGTTAATTTTCCCAAGCCATGATGAAACCACATAACAATTACACACAATACCCAGTGCTAGCACTACATCATCAGGTACATTTAATCATTTTTGCCTCTAAGCGAACCAAGCTTTCAAGTAATGGGAAATTTGACACTTCAAACAAGGCTTCGCTTCTAAAATCAAAGCTCAAAAACCGAGAAAGTGCTACCTCCCTAGGTACGAGTGGCTAATAGACCACCCTATTAGGTGTTTCCTATTGAAAATGTAGCAAGAATGTCTCAATTTTGATTTTTCCTTAATAAAATTGAGGAAATTTGAAATTCCACATTAGCAGGAAACTTGGAGGAGTTAACTTAGGTGGCATGGCTCTTGTCACTCAGTTAATAACACTCAATTCGAGCTAATGAGTTGAAGTTCAGTTTGCTTGTATTGATTCCTAAAAATTAGGAGTCTAGCTCCGTTAATTCGAGCTAAGGAAATGAAGTGAAATTGTATGTAGTGATTCCTAAATTTTAGGAGTCTAAGTTCAGTTGTAATCATTTAAACTGGTTCTAATTGTTAATAGAACTACTTGGTGGTTAGTTAAGTAGTGGGACATCAGTCTAACTCAAAGATCATCTACTTAACTAATCAACAACTAATAATTAGCTCATGCATGCAAAGAATATGAGTTGCCCAACTATGGTTGAATTTTCAAGGCAGTTAATTAGCAGTTGTAAACTAGTTGAGTGTACAGGTGTTGCATGAATTCAGGTGGACCATCCTTGGGAATTTTGCAATGAATTAGAGGAATTTCCTATTTAATAGGGGCTTAATTAATAAGGAATTGCGCAAGAAAATAGGGGCTCAAGCAGAGGAAAAAATTGACTAAGTTTGGGTCAGAGCTTCTCAATGAGCATAGAGATAGGTTATGCACTTGCAAGTTGTGCTCAATTGAGAAAAGGAATTGTAATACATCTCTATTCATCATATTAATGCAAGTAAGCATTGGTGATTTTAGTAGTTTTCTTTCCCCTGGAAAAATACTATTTGCATGTGTGTGATTTCTTCTTGCATGTCTAAGATTTTTGTTTTAAGTTGTGAATTAACTTCTGCGGAGAAGTAGAGTAGGTTTGTGCCTTGTGATTTTCAATGAAACTTCATGAGCAGTTGCAAATCTAAATCATAATTTCTACATGGTATCGGAGCTATATTTGTAGAAATTTCTACATTTCCATCCCCTAAGGGGAAATGAAATTTCCTTGGTCCACCCTTCAATCAATAGGTGTCATGTGAATAATGATGGAGAAAAGGGAAAATACTACATGGTCAAGTATCATGGTCCAAGGGACAAACTATGATGGGGCTCATCATCCTAAGTGTATATATGTGGGGAGATAACAATCGTGGATGCATAAGTTACTAACTCTACCTTTCTTTTTCCACCCCTCTTGTGTGCATTTTACTTTCTCTTGATTTTTCTTTGTGTTACTGCGAGTAACTCAAGCGTTAGAGATTGTTTTGTATGATGTATAACAGTTATTAAGCCCTTAAGGGTGAAGCATCTTATTTCCCACCAGGGGTTGGGGAATCTAAGGGTTCCTTCCCATAATATGACAAGCAACATGCGCTTAGGAACCAGGTGATGGCCATAATGAGTGAGGTAGATACCATGCTAATATTTTTCCCTCATGCTAATGTCTATGTCCCGACCATATTTTGTATTTTAATCATCTTTTGCTTTTTTATTTGTGGCCATTATTTGCTTTTTGCTTTTCTTATAGTTGCATCAACCTCCCGAGGCCAAGTTTTGGAACCTACCCAAGAAGGAGGATGCATGGTGCCACTGTACAAATTAATGTGTAGATTCAATATTTCTCATGAAATTTGTTATATCACTAGACTTGAAGCTACTCTACTAATCTGCAAAAGTTAATTCGCCATATAGAACAAAAATCATAGACATGAAAAATGAAACATCACACATGCATACATTTATCTAGGGGAAAGCAACTGCTCAAAACCCCTTACTATATATATTGCATTAATCAGAGAATACAGATGAATTACATATGCTTGCTCAAGTTTGAGCACGCCATGCAAGTGTATAGTCTATCCTTATGCCTGACTAACTGACTTTGGCCAACACTTAGCCAATTTTCAAGCCCTACAAGCTCTTATTTCCTTTCATTGTTCCTCTAGGAAATTGGCCCCAATTATTTAAGAATTTCCCACTATTGAATTGCGCAATTCCTGTATGGCCTTCCTCTGATTGAATGCACAACATGTACACATTGGAATATGATACAACTAATAGTACACTTCCTTGGAATCTCCATCTCAACTGGGTAACTTGAATTATCTACATGTAACAATTATTTTGGGTTGATTGAATAGTTAATTTCTTGATCACTGAGTATGATTGAAGTTCCACTTACACAACTTGACCTCCACTAGTTCTTCTGACATTTAGAACTAGTTAAACTGACATGAGTCAAATTAACTAAAATATATTGCTACAAATTAGAAATCAAACATATTTAACTGAACTCAAGCTTCTCCAACTCGAATTAACTGATTTATTTGAGTGACAAGTTCCATGTCACCTCAGTTAACTACCTCCAAGATTTATGTTGAAATAGAAATTCGAATTTTCTCTAGTTTGACCAATGCAAAATCAAACTAAGATTTTCTCGTTGCATTTTCAACACTCCCTCTCAACAAGAAAGGGATTATCTCTTCCCTATCCTGCACCTGTGAAACTCGAACTTCCCTCTTGACAAGGCCTTTGTCAAAATATCAGCATCTTGTTCCTCTGTCAGAATGTATTGTAAAAACATAATTTACCTCTGCACACAATCTCGTAGATGGTGATACCGAATATCAATATGCTTGGATTGATCATGAAAAACAAGATTTCCAGAGTTTGAGGCAAGTCTAATTATCACAGTAAATCACAGTAGGATCCATCATCTGACCAAACAAGCCAACAAGTATCTTTCTCATCCAGAACATATCACATGTTGCTTGACTTGAAGCCATGTATTATGCTTATGTCGAGCTGAGTGCCACAAATATTTGCTTCTTAGTGTACCAAGAAACCGCTATAGACCCAACACTGAAAATTCCACCTGATGTACTCTTCTGATCTGATGGACTCTCTACCCAATCTGCATCGGTGAAGTCACACAGCTTCACTCCCTATGTCTAGTTATACCATAGGCCAAACTGGGTAGTGCCTCTGAGGTACTGTAGAACATGATTAGATACCCTCAAAAACAGTTCGGTTGGACTAACCATAGCTTATCTGAATTGGTTGATGGAAAAGCACATGTCTAGCCATGTGTTCACAAGATACATGAGTGAACCCACCAACTGTCTAGAAAACAGTCGCATTCACTTCCTCACCTGAAGTGTTATCCTCTTTCCTCTCATTGGTTACTAGAGGATTCTCCATGGGTTTTCACATGTCCATGCGGAACCTATGAAGTATCTCATTAGCATACTTTCCCTGAGAGACAAACAGTTCCCCATCACCCTGCCATACTTCCAATCCGAGGAAGTAGTGCATGAGACCCATTTCCTTAATCTCAAACTCTCTTACAAGGTCCTCCTTGCAATATCTGATCAGCTTCCCATCACCAGTCAAAATCAAGTCATCAACATATAAAACAATAATCAACAATTTACCTTCTACCAAAATATGATAGAGGTTTGCATCCGCTTCACTTTTGGTGAAGCCCAACGGTTGAGATAGATATCGATCATGGTGTACCAAGCATGGGGTGCTTACTTGAGACCATACAGTGCTCGCTTGAGTCTGGACACATGAGACTGTCAATCAAAAGTCTCATGATGTGCATGAGAAGCATGACCATTATTATTAGTATGATTAAAAGTCTATGAATAAGAACCTTTAGCATTATTAAAAATTTTCTTAGGATTCTTATTATGTGTCATAAGAGATTTATTAGGTGAGACTTGTCCTGAAGCAATCAACCTTTCTTACTCATTTATCAACCCTTTACAAAAATCATCAAAAGTAGGTTTCATGGTACTTTGAGACAATTCAAAAGCCCTACTCCTAATTTGGTTGAACATGTCAAAACAAGATGGCATTTTTTGTTCTACAAGAATGATAAGAGCAGTGTCTGTCTTCTTGTAATCTTTACCACAATTATTTAACTTTTCATTTAAGGTTTTCAATTTAGCAAGATATAATTCTACTCTATCAAAATTAGTAGGATCTAGATCATGAATCTTCTTTTCAAGGTAATAAATAGAAACATCATCAGATTTATGAATAAAGACGCAAGAATTATCCATACCTAAATCGGGTTGTCTTTTGCCTCAATACTTACATGAATACTATCTGAAACTATTTGACCAATGAGCCCTCTTGCTTGATCACACTTTTCTTCCAATCAAGGCTTGAGCATTTGTAGGTTTCTTGTTCTCACCATTAACCAACCTCCATAGATTCTTACTCCTAAGAACATCAATCATTTTCCTTTTCCATGCAAGATAGTTAGAACCGACAAGTTCAAGAGCAGAAGCTACTTCTGAAGTCACAATGATAGAAATTTGACAAGAAATATAAACCCAAATGCAAGAAATGACAAGAGAAAAGTGGATAGAAAACTGTAAATTTCTGCAGTTCGTTTGTGTCACTAGAAAACTGAAGAAAAAAAATAATAATAATAATAATAAATAAATAATAATAAAAAAAAATAAATAATAAATAAATAAAATAAAATATAAATAAATAAAATAAAAAATTCAATCTTAAATCAACGATAATTTTGCTTCCAGTACTACGTTTGAGCCTTTTTTTTTTTTGAAATTGGGTAGCTCAGTGAGAGGAACCCGAATATCTACTTTGTTTTGGGAAATTTTGCACAAAAGGTAACAGATCTAACAAAAAATGTTAGGTGTCAAAACAAAAAACACTCAATAATGATCCAAATGCTCATTTTGAACCAATTTTCGGAAATGCACAGCCACTCTGCATCCACTTACGTGGCCAAAATTCTGATATGAACCCTCGATCCGCCAATCTTTTGCCCTGCAAAAAAAAGGACCAAAAAAATGAACAAAAATCACAGATTTTACAACTGGAAGATAGATCCCCTTGAAGAGAATCCAAAAACCATATAGATCTTATAGAAAAACAATCAAGAGCCCCTTGGAAAAAAAAATCTACAAAAAGCTACATAATAAAGTTAGGGTTGTGAGAAAATAAAACTCAAATATGTAAAATCATGTCCAGATCTGAAGAGAAGCCTAATGATGACCAGATAGAAAGCAAATCTACAAAAAATAATGAGTTTCCAGAGAACAAATAATGAAGATACACGTTGATGGTTAAATTCAAAGAAGATGCTAGATCATAGTAGCCATGGCTCTAATACCATGTTAGAATATTAGATCTACTAAACTAGTTATCTATCTAAGAAACCAACAATATATCAACATATAAATAAGAACAGAAAGAGAACAAGGAAAAAGAATACAACAGATATATGTGGTTCACCCAATAGGGCTACGTCCACGGGAACGTTGTCTTCTATTATCTCCAGAAATCTCCTAAAATCTTACAAAGAGAGCAACTACAAATAACCCGATACAAATAGCAGTACGTTGTGAGCACAGGATAAGATGTGATGGTATCACAAAATGGTATATGCCTTAAGGGGCTCCCTTGACCGTATTATATACCCAGGGATGTGCAAGAATCACTCTCGCATATTAAATGTGGGATAATATAATTCTCCAAAATAACACCTCTTTATATAATAAATGGATACAAGAGTATACTATGCCATAATAAATATGGGATATAATGTATTACTCTTTTACATAATATTGTGGACAACTTCCGACATAATAAAAAGACATTATTACCTTCCAAGGAATATAATATATTCCAATATCCAAGCCTTTTGGTTGCTCGATACACACCTCCTCCTCAATAACTCAATCGAGGAAAGTTGTCTTTACATCCATTTGGTGAATCTTCCACCCCATTTGTGCAGCCATAGAAAGGATTGATCTAATGGATGAGTACATTGCTATAGGAGAAAAGGTCTCCTCATAGTCAATCCCCTCAACCTAAGAATACCACTTGGCCACAAATATGGCCTTGTACTTTTCTATGCTACCGTCTGCTGCATGCTTCACCTTGAAGATCCATCTCGAACCCACAACTGATTTGTCTATCGGTCTTGCGACCACTTCCCAAACACTATTATTTACAATGGATTCGTATTCCTCCACCATTGCATCAACCCATACAAGTTTCTCTATTGCTTCCTCGAAAGAGGATGGCTCAGTCTCTCTACTACCTCATTCATTAGAGCCATGTAGCCAATGTACCAATCTAGTGACCTTCTCTGCCTACATTGATTTAAAGGAGCACCCACATTCTCCCTCGCATCCTACACAAGTCTCTCAGCTTCCCTAGTTCTCTTCTTGCCTTCTCTAGATGGTTTTGCTTGAGTAGTTGTCTCCACTCTCTGCTCCTCAACTTGTGGCTACTCCACAACATCCTGAGGCTCCTCCTTTGGAGCTAAGATATCCTCCTCTAGTTGGATTTAAAGCTCCCTCTCAAGAGAGTACCACATGGTTGTCTTCGTCAAATTTGGCATCCCTTTGTACAATTTTCATTCCGAGGGATAGAAAATACATACATTAGTTGTGGGTAGTTTTTGTGTAACCCACAAATATCCCCAACTTTTTTATTAGCTCTAGCTTCTTCCTTGATTCTTTGGAGACATGGCAGTAAACAGAGGCTCCAAAAATCCTGAAGTGTGACACATCTAGCTTCCTCCCTGAGAAATCCTCCTCCGATGTAATAATGCCAAGAATCTGATGAGGACTCTTGTTCTACAAATAGATCAATGTGTTTCATGTTTTAGCCCACAAGTGCATAGGTATGATTTGGTCACTTAACATCGCCCATGTTACTCCCACAATGCTACGGTTCTTCCTCTCAGCCACCCCATTCTATTGTGGGTTGTGGGATGTTGTCAACTCTCATTGAATGCCTTCTTTTTCACACAAATTTTTAAACTCATTCGACACGTACTCACCTCCATTATCACTCCTAAGAGCCTTCACCTTCTTGCCTGTTTCTTTCTCCATCAGTGCCTTGAACTCTAACTTGGAGAAAATCTTATCTCTCTTCCGCATGAAGAAGATCCAGCACTTCCGCAAGAAGTCATCAATAAATATGACAAAATATTTATGCCTAGCAGTGTAGGTTGTCGAGAAAGGTCCACAAACATCAGAGTGAATCCTTTCAAGGACTGCAAGTTGTAAAGTTGAGGCTTATGTGATCCATACCAAGTTTACGAGAGATTTTTCGGCAAAAATCACATGAGAAACCATTTGTCGACGCGTTTCGAACCAACCAGTGTGGTTCATCGTCAGGACAAGTTCTTTGTTGTCCTGATCATGGAAATTGGTTTTTGCGTACTTCCCCAAGGTACACCCTTTGCATGTGTTCTACTACTCTAGTGCTCCTTTGGGGATTCATGTGGTAATTTGTTGCATGATATTCAAAGCGTCGTGATGTAAATGGTCATCTTTTATGCCAAAGTTCACTGACATCACATCTCTACATGTTCTCCACCTTTGTCCTCAATACAGCACAATCCTCCACATCTAGCTTGTAGAAGTTCTCCACATGAACCCTGATCTTCTTCACTTGTCTCGTGGCTATGTGTCTCAGGAATACCTTTCCTTTGCTGAAGATCACATCATAACTATGGTCTTCCAAAACTGCAATGGAGACAATATTCTTCTTTAGACCCAGAACAAACATCACATCCTT
Source organism: Pinus taeda (assembly GCA_000404065.3). Taxonomy (NCBI): domain Eukaryota; kingdom Viridiplantae; phylum Streptophyta; class Pinopsida; order Pinales; family Pinaceae; genus Pinus; species Pinus taeda. The sequence continues at coordinate 54,657 of APFE030806492.1, read as the reverse complement.
GAATCTGAGAGGAGATCCTGACTCCCTTTCAAAGGTGATTGTAACAATCCCGGTCACATTGTACCTTCCATCATCTCCCATCTTGATGTGTATCTGGAGATCCTTCTCCTCATCCTCACCTTTGCATAAAGTCACGTCTCTGGGATTTTTCCTTATTTCCTCCTGTACGAAATCAGACCATAAGAGTTCCCAATTTGGTAGTCTCTCCCTCCCATTTACCGAATCTTGGTACTTGTGCCAGCTCTTGGGAAGGCCTAGAAGGGCTAGGCTTACCAAATCATCCTCTGTTACAATGACACCAACTTGACCAAGTTCATCACAACATTGTGTGAACCTACTAAGGCAATTTTGAATGGTCTTGTTCCTCTACATCTTGATATTTCAAAGTTTTTCCTTGAGTGCCAGCGTCCTATGCTCACTACTCTTCTGGAACAAATCTGTCAATGCTTGCCACATTGCATACAGAGTTTCTTTCCCGTGGAGATTTGAGACAATATGGTCTTGTACTCCCCCCAATATGATTCTCCTCGCCTTGGCCACACACTTCTTCCATTCTGTTACATCCTTGGCATCATATGTCGTTTCTTTCGGAATATCATATCAATGAATTCCTTCAACCCATTATCTTCTAGCATTTCTTCCATGCAGTCCTTCCATGCAACATAATTTGATCTTCCCTCAAGGGCACACTCAAGCCTTAGTCCATTGAAAGCCATCTTCTCAATCCTGAAGAAATTTAAACCTACAACATTGATCTTAAAATTCGAACCTCCTGCAATGACAACTTTGAAATCTCTACTCTACATTGATTTCAGCACTGATACCATGTAGAAATTAATGTGTAGATTCAATATTGCTCATGAAATTTACTAAATCACAAGACTTGAAGCTACTCTATTGATCTACGGAATTTAATTCACCATATAGAACACAAATCATAGACATGAAAAAAGGAAATACCACACATGCACAGAGATTTATCTAGGGGAAAGCAACTGCTCAAAACCCCTTACTATCTTTATTGCATTAATCAGATAATAGAGATGAAATACATATGCTTGCTCAAGCTTGAGCACACCCTGCAAGTGTATAGTCTATCCCTCTGCTTGACTGGCTGACTTTGGCCAACACTTAGCCAATTTTCAAGCCCTCCAATCTACTATTTATTTGTGTTGTTCCTCTGGGAAATTGGCCTCTATTATTTAGGAATTTCCAACTATTGAATTGTGAAATTCCCTTAGGTCCTTCCTCTAACTACATGCACCACCTGTACACATTGGAATATGCTACAACTGATAGTACACTACCTTCGAATATCCATCTCAAAGGGGTAACTCGAATTCTCTGCATGCAACAATTATTTTGGGTTGATTGATCAGTTAACTAATTGATCACTGAGTGTCGTTGAAGTTCCACTTCCACAACTTTACCTCCACTAGTTCTTATGACAATTAGAACTAGTTAAACTATCAATAACTCAAATTAACTAAAATAGATTGCTATAAATTAGTAGTCAAACATACTGAACCGAACTCAAGTTGCCCCAACTCGAATTAACTAAGTTAATTGAGTGACAAATTCCATGTCACCTGAGTTAATTACCTCCAAGGTTTTCGTTGAAATAGAAATTCGAATTTTCTAGAGTTTAACCAATGCAAAGTCAAACTGAGATTTTCTTGCTTCATTTTCAGCGTCCACTCCCAGAGATCCAATAGTTAGTTGAACCAAAATAAGGGAGGTGGAATATGGGGCTCGTAATATAAGATGGAAAGTGGTAAGTATGGAATAGGGAGAGATGGGACTAAGTTATCTCAACCGGGACTCCCATGTAGTGCCCCTCTTATGCCCATTGGACCATTAGTTGAGTTCCCACTAGACTAGGATGAAATATTAACCCCCCCATTTAAGGTGAGGGATCAAAATAATGGTCAAAACCCCACTTCATTATAGTTTACCCAATAATCCATGCCAAAGCCCAAAATAGAAACATGCATAAGAAAACAATTGCAAAATGAATAAAGTACGTTTTGATCGAAAGCCCACCTTCCAACGTGCCCTCATGCCAAATGGGCAAGGAAACATATGATTGATGCAGGTGGTGGGGAAATTAATGGCACATCATCATCAACTACTAAGGGTTGTTAGGGGTTATTGACTTCTAGCTGGAATAGATTGTAGCAAAAATATTTCCCCTAATGGGGTCACCTATTAAAATTCACACTACTCTATGTTGCTTTAATTACTTTTAGCCCAATTCAATTCTTCAATTATCAATCTTTTCAATAACAATTAATATTTGTAGTCATCAATGGTAATTGAAGATAGAACATTAAATGTAATGGAAAAGAAGACAATCAATACATCAACAAGAGACATCAGATTTGGTCAAAGGCCAAGGAAATCCCCACTATGGGTACCCTTTGAAATTCTTCTTACTAGATTGTCCTAAAATGTTCAGCAAAGAGTACAATGAGCTCAATACAAAACCATCCAGCCCAACTAAATGAAGGAATAAGGATGTGTGCACTTGAGACCTTTCAACCGCATTGTTGAGCCTTCCGACCTTAGGTTATAGCCAAAATTTTCCTGTGACAAGCCTATAGTTGTGACCCAAAACCCTAGAACATGTGCAAGCTTAGGACCTTGTAATCTCATACCTGTACAAACCGAATTTCTCAACCTAGCCTCAAACTTATGTGAACCAATCAATGAAGAAGACAATAAGATGCTTGGTGATGTCCAAATGAGCTTGAGGTCACTTGTATTTATAGGCTTCCAAGGGCATCCACTTTCCTATTAGGGTTGACCTAATCATATGTGCGCATGTGGTCTTTTCTTCAAAAGTACACTTTCCCTTGTCTAAATTGAGCGCTTCAATAGACAAAATTGGTCCTCTCAAAAAGAGGAATCCAGCCCTATGGTTGGAATTTTTCATTGAGCTACCAAATTAACACTACCTCTCAGCTAGGGAGAAATTCCAGCTGCATCATGTAATAATCATGTGCATCATGTCGTCATATCATGTCCCATCTCTACTCAACTCTATTGGCTAAAACATCCTCGAATCTAAAGAAGAATAATAATCAAGGATAATTATCTACCACCCTCTATAACTTTAGAGAGCACATCTCAATTTGAAACAATATCAGGGAGAACATCTCAACCTGAAACTACATCGGGGAGCACATCTCAACCCGGAATCTCATATTGGAGCAAAACATCTTCTACCAAATATTGAGCAATAGGAGTTATCACATAGAGGAGCACATCTCAACCCATCATATTTCCCACTGATCTTCCCAATAATGACCCTCAAGATTCATGTGGTAGAACACCTATATCATAATCATCTTGGGTTGTACACCTCCAAGCACTCTCTCAAACCATTGCCCAAACAGGGAGCGCTACTCCCTACAAGCTCAGCTTATGGGTATGATTCCAACTGGGGTATACTATGCATAGACCAAGATAGGGAAGCTAAAATCTCCGACCCTATGGGTGACAAATAGGGGAGCAACATCTACGACCCTATTGTCCACAGATCCCTCAACCCCAAGAGCCCTCCATCTCAATTCCTCACCCTGGAAGCTCAAACAGGGGGGAAGAGTTGGCTTAGTGTTCTCGATCAGTGATGCCCCTTATCAAAAGGGGCCACATCCATCATTCCAAACTAATCTCTGAAGACCAAGAAATTCCCTTTCAACAAGCCTTGGTGAGAATATATGTAATCTACTCATATGTCGATATATAATGGAGTCTAGCGGCTCCTCTCTGCACCATGTTTCGAATGTAATGATATTGAATCTTTATGTGCTTGGACTTGTCATGAAATATGGGATTCTCTACCAGATGGATCCACTCTTGCTATCACAATATATCATTGTGGTGTCTAGGACCTACTCAAATAACTCATCAAAGAGCCTCCTCAACTAAATGGCTTTGCAGCTAGCCATGCTAGCGGCAATGTACTCTGCCTCAGCGATACTCAATGTTATGGACTTTTTCTTCTTGCTCATCCAAGATATCATGGCAGATCTAAGGATAAAACATCATCCATACATACTCTTCCTATCGACAACATTTCCTTCCCAATCAGCGTCGGTATATCCATGAAGTCGAACATCTCCAGCGGAATATCTCAAACCAAAGGTGATTGTCCAATGCAAATATATCAAAATGTGTTTGGCAGCAATCCAATGTGCATGGAGAGGCTCGGTCATGAATTGACTCAATGTGTTCACTGCATAGCATATGTTCGGATGGGTGTTCACAAAGAACATCAGAGCCCCAATCAACTGTTTATACTTGGATGAATTTGCCAAATCAGGTCCTGCAACTTCTCCACATAACTTCTTGAAATTCGTTTCCATCAGTGTGGGCAAGGACTTGCATTTTGTCGTTCCAAATCTCACCAATAGCTTCATGACATATTTTCCTTATGAAAGGAAAATCTCACCAGGCTTTTGCCACACCTCAATGCCTAGAAAGTAGTGAATTAGTCTAAGGCCCTTCATCTCGAATTTAGAGGCTAACTCCCTCTTACACTCAATCAACAGGGGCTTACTACCTGTCAAGAATAGATCGTCAACATATAAAACAAAAATCAACGAAATACCTTGGACTACCTTCAAGTAGAGGTTGGGATCAACAGTGCTTCTTATGAATCCTAGCTTCACTAGATAATTGTCTATGCGAGCATACCATGCTTTGGGGCTTGCTTCAGTCCATATAATTCCTTCTTCAACTTGCAAACACGTGTCTTTCGATCCTCTACTTCAAATCCCTTATGGCTACTCAACGTACACTTCTTGTAATATGCTATGAAGGAATGCAGTCTTCATATCCATTTGATGAAGGGTCCATCCTTGACTTGCGGCAAGAGAAACTATCAAACGAATGGTTGTATATCGAGCCACAAGTGCAAATATATCAAGATAGTCCTCGAGCCATTAACCTTGCTTTTTATTTCTCAATGCTACCATCAACTCCATGTTTGATCTTGAATAGCCACTTTGAAGTCACCACAGATTTCCCCTTTGGCCTTGGCACAACATCCCATACATCATTATTCATTATTCATTCATATTCTTCGGCCATAGCATCCTTCCAAACGTGTTCTTTCATGACTTTTTCAAAGGTGGGAGGTTCCGCTTGAATCATAATGCTCATGGCCGCAACATATCCCTGCTACCTGCATGGCTTCTTGCTTTCTCTAAATGATATTCAAGTGGGAACACATCTCTCATCATCCTGTAATGTGTCATGAAGCCAAAGTGGCCTCTTCCTAGCAGGATCACATGGGGGAGGATCTAAGGGATACATGGGTTCCACGGAATCATCAACAATGTCTGTCTCATATTCAAGCACGGAAGAACCATGTAGAATAGCAATATCAGCATTCTTCTTCTCAGGAGGAGGAGGCAGAGGAATGTCCTTTGCTTTCCCAAGGGCAGCATCTTCATCAAACGTTACATCCCTACTAATTTCAATGTTCCTTTGACTAGGAATATATATTCTAAAAGCTTTAGAATTCTCATAATACCCAACAAACGTACATTTTCTTCTTGTGGCTTCTAGCTTGTTTCTTTTGTCATTCATCACATGAAAACATACAGGGCAGCCAAAGATACGGAGATGGTCAACATTGGGATTGACACCTGTGAACACTTCTTCAAGGGTCTTGTTGTCCAATGCTTGGTGAAGCACCCTATTTTGAACATATACAACGGCATTTGTTTCTTCTTCCCAAAGAAACAATGGCAACTTTTGATTATGGAGCATGCACAAGTGGCTTCTACAATAGACATGTTCTTTCTTTCAGTTACTCCATTTTGTTCAAGAGTATATGGCAAAATCGTCACTTTCTTGATACCTTTCTCCTTGCAATAATCGATGAAATCATTCGAAATGTACTCTCCACCATTGTCAGACCTAAATATCTTAATTTTTTTTTCTATTTGATTTTCATCCAAAGCATTGAACTTCTTGAACATTTCAAAGGCTTCATTCTTGTGCTTCAAATAGCATATCCATGTCTTTCTTGAGAATTCATCAACGAATGTGATGTAGAGATGGCCAGCAATAGAATGTATGGGCGTCGGACCACATATGTCGAAATGAATGAGATCGAGGATGTCATTTGTCTTGTTCTCGCTAGAGGGGAATGGTCCCCTTGTCTTCTTTCTACTAGCACAACTTGGACATACTCCATCATGTTGGGCTTGAACATCGGGAATACCAGAGAGAAATTTCTTCAATTTTGGAAGAACATCATAATGTAAATGGGCCAATATTTGGTGACATAACTCGCTTAGATGATTAGTACCATGGACCAATGATAGAAGAGGTCTTCCAGTGACTCTATAGAGTCCTTCAAATCTCAATCCCAATGATAGAAGAGGTCTTCTTCTTCTATGAGCCCAATACAAAACCATCCAACAATATTGACCCAACAACATTTAGAAATATGTTCCCAGCATCAATCCAGATCAGAGAGAACTTTTCTTGTCTGCAGTCAAATGTCAAAATTTAGCCCGAGAGCCCAATTGCGTGGAGGAAGAAGGATGTGTGTGGTTGAGACCTTTCAACAACATTGTTGAACCTACGAGCTTGTTGTTATAGCTGAAATATGCATGTGACAAGCCTGCGGTTGTGACCCAAAACCCTAGAACACGTGAGAGCTTCGAACCCTGTAATCTCGGACCTGTATGAACCAAAATTTCTCGACCTAGCATCAGACCTGTGCGAACCAATCAATGAATAAGAGAAGAAGAAGATGCTTGGTGATGTCCAAATGAGCTTGAGGTCACTTGTAATTATAGGCTTCCAAGGGTGTCCATTTTCCTGTTAGGGTTTACTTGATCAAATGTGCACATGTGAAAGTACACTTTTCCTTGTCCAAATTTAGCACTTCAATAGTCAAAATTGGTCCCTCTCCAAAAGAGGAATCTAGTCCCATGGTTAAAAATTTTCACTGAGCTGCCAAATTAACATCACCCACTTTGGTAGGTAACAAACACAATAATAGGTGCCACCAAAAACTCAATACTAGAGGTAAGCTTCCCAAAAATGTAGTAAAACAAGAGCTTTAAAGATTGACATAATACAAAAACTCTCATAACATGGAATCATATGACTCCCTTTTATTTCTCACAATAAACCCACAAATAACCATTGGTTGAATTGTATTCCAACATCTTAATGCTACCTTTTCTTCAACTGCCAACAATGATTTTGATTTCAATACTTTATGGAGTATTAGACTTGAACCTAACAAGAAGCTACAAGAAATCCCATTAGTGATGGCACAAAATGAAACCTTTGTAGTCCCAATGGCGAAGTAATATTGCCTATGATATCACCTACGCTTAATGAAATGGTAGAAAAGTGGTTTGTGGAAGCTCATCCAACTCATTATCACCAAAATGAAACCAAGGTTGGGGAGTTCATGTTTGTCAATATACAACATGAAGAAGCAAGTGAGATGTGATTTTGGTGTTCTTCTCGATAGAAATTGTTATTCGATGAAGACCATTAAAATTGTGACTCAATCTTTTCGCTACAAGATACAAAGGAAGCATTCGAAAGATTCTTTTTTTTTTTTGGTTGTGTCACGTCACCAATTAATTTTTCCTTCCAACTGGGTAAATATATATCATCATCACATAGATCATGGTTTATGTATTGTCCTTTCCCCTAGAAATGCCAACCATAATGTTGATATACATTATGAACAACTTCGAAGAAGGTAGATGCAACTTCAAATGTGTTGGTTAAACTTTGGTAACCATATTTTTCTTACCATTTTAGCCACCAAATTAGCTTTTTGTTCAATGATGTCCATTTAGAACCAAAGGACAAGGTTGAAACTCATAATTATGCCTATTCATAGTTGTGAATTTTTCAAGTTGGAAATATAATAAGGATGTTTTTACTTTCAATAAAATGCATTATTGCTTCTCAATAACAAATTCTACATCCTTCTTTCACCACATACACAATGAAAAAGTATTGCATACCTAGAGATATGCAAATTTTATACCCATAAGTTTCACCTCTTCCAACTATAAAAGGAACCATATTATTTCCTTACATCTTTCAACACTATCAAGGCCTTCCTATCAAAATTCTTCAATTCTCTAATAACCTAACTTTCAGTTTTGTCATCACTGCTCACCACCATACTCTATGTCCTAGAACATTTATGAGATGATTCATTGTTCACCTTTCCCATGAACAATGTAATAGAATGTAGAATCTTTGTATCCATTTAAAATGAAAGCAACCTTATTCAACACAACATAAACAATGTCATTAATGAGGACTTATTTAGAGAATTGAAAATATCTTAGATCTCAAGGACATCTTCAAATGATATTTGTCTACATGTTTACTTTTAACAATGAATTTAAAGTTAGGATGTATTGATGTCCACAAAAATTAAAAATATCAATGCTTTATGGTAATCTCCCAATATTTAACAAACAGCTGATAAAGACCTCTAATAGAAAACTTATTAATTTTAAAATTCGTATTTTTCATAGGACAAAGCACCCTTGAATTGGTAACATTGTTGTTAACAGTAAGGGATGGAAAATTATTTGCCCAATATGAAAATATTGGGTCTAAAAAACTATGTGATGATCTTAAGGGGAGAAAGGGAACTTCACCTTTAGCTAATGTTAAACACACATGGGAGCAAGAACAATAGGAAAGATAAATCATGTGAGTACGATTTTTATTAACAAGAGATATACATTTATAGTACATTATGTGACCGTTGGGTTTCACATCCCAAGGTCTCTTGAACTCCTTTTGTCCATTCGGCTTCCACACTAACACATTGAGGATTAGGTGTCCAACATTCCCCCTCTTAATCCGAAGGGTTATGTATGAGTCCAAGAAGAGAGCTGTAATACAAAATGTGCAAAAAATGCATGGCAGCACTAGGCTGAAGGTGCTCTCTGAAATGTTGGTTTAAAAGGCGGTGGTTTAAGTATGACCACCAACACTAGAACGCTTAGTGCAGTTCCCGGAACTCTTCCAAAACTGGCAAGAAGCTGAAGTCTTCTGTTAGAGGAAGTGCTCCTCTTGTTTTGAAGAGGGAAACCTTCAACCATGAAAGGGAGGTCTCGCCTCGCATAAAAGGGAGAACTTCACCCTGAAAAGGGAAGTCTCAACCTATGATGGTTTAAGGATGACCAACTCTGGAATGCTTAATGCAATTCCTGGAACTCTTCCAAAACTGGCAAGAAGCTGGAGTCTTCTGCTAGAGGAAGTGTTCTCAATTTTGTTCCTGGAATTCTTCCGAAACTGGCAAGAAGCTAAAGTCTTCTGCTAGAGGAAGTGTCCCAGATTGCCAACTGAAGGCATGTTCACGGGCATCTTTGTCTCTGGCTACAACTCTAAAACTAGTGTGGCAGGTTGTGGCTCAGGCTTGCTTGATGTGACTTTAAAGCTTGTAGATGACCATCATTTCCCCCCTGTCAGATACAAGGTGAGATGATGGAGAAAACTAAGCCGCAAGACTTTTCAATACTCTGGAACAAGTTCTAACATGTGTTTGGAATATCTTCTTGGTTGTTGATGCCCATTGCCAAGAAGCGATCCATCCTAGATGAATCTTTGTTCTTGCAGGACGTTTGTTTCTGAAGCATCTGTGTGAAGAATGGGTGGCTTTATGACAGTGCTTACATGGATGAAGATCAAAATAGTGATCTTTCAAATGGCCAACTCGATCACAGTGTTGGCATTTCACAATCTGTTGTTGTTGTTGCTGTGGAAGAGGGGTAGAGTCTGGAACAGCTGGAGCTGAACTGTCTTGAGGAGCAGGTGAACTGTCATGAATGAATCCAACACTCTGAAACTGAATGGGCTTGGCGTAGTCTGGAATATGAAAGGACAAGTCCTTGTCATATCCAAGACCGGTTCTGTGCTTGTTGTGGACACGTTGTTCCCAAGGTCTGATGATGGGCTTGGGAAGTGCAGATTGAGTTTCTGCATCTGCATGTACAACTGCTGCTTTATTTGAATGAACTGTAACATTATTGACTTGCTGTTTATGGGAGTCTGTTTCAATCTTCTGAACAGAGACAGGTTCAGAATGATGACTCCACTTGTGTAATTCTTCCTGCTGTAGCTTTGTCTCAAGCTGCAAAAACTCAATATTTTCATGTGCATTTTGGAGACAAATTTTGATATTGGAAAGAGAAGTTTTGTTGATCTTAACCATCTCATCAACAGTGGAAAGTATTAAATTATTCAGTAGTTTCAATACATCATCTATTCTATCCATTTCAAACCAATATAATCAGAGAAGTGATGTTATCTTCAGCTACAAATTGGTCTATAAAATGATAAATAATTGCAACTATTAGATGAATAGCAGGATGCCAATATCACCAAGTCACTGTAGCAGACAGCACAGTACCAATTTCAATGTAGCAAATGACTCGCTACTTTAATGTACTTCTCAAATTATTCAAACTACTCACACTATTCGAATGCATAACCGAGAATTACTTCTCAAGAACTTTCATACGTTGATGCAGGCAACCTGCATTTCCCAGAATCACATTGCTTGATCATATCAAAATACCATTCAATCACTTGTTGAGAAAATCCCCTTCTAGCAAATTCAACTACTTTTGGAAACTTCTTTGTACAAAACAATAATGGTTATAAAACCATGATTAGTACAAATTATCCCAAGTTTTCATCATAACTTCCATTTTTTTTCACAAACTTTCACTCAATAAATATCATTCCACATCTCCATTTCATAGGGATTTTAAAAGTCATAATTTAAAATGCGCCAGTGTGTGTAATACCATTACATCACAATTTAAGCAAAACTTGACTCTTGTTTGTTTCTTTAACCACGTTCCCAATTCTTATCACCTCTTAACTCAATATTCAGGTGCACTCACAAATATCCATGTCATAGTATGACTCCATCGTAGGTTAAGCTGCATGTGGTTTTTGGTCTCTAATTCATTGCCAAAATGCATTGGTATGAGATCTGGCACTATTCACTATAATATGCCTTGCATACAAGATCTATGCATCGCAAAGGTTACTAATTTATATGCATTAATGATATTAGTGTTAAAGCTTCATCGCACTAGTTCAAAATTTCAATCATTTCATAACCAGGTCGCAAATCTCATAACAATCCTTTTGATAGAAGAGCTATACTGATTGCAAACATACAGTTCAGATGTAATATTAGATTGGAAAAAGGGTCTTTGCTTGTAACAAGTGCTACATCAAAAATCGCTGCAAGTTTATTCTCAAAGATCTGAATATACAAGGGTTTCCCAATCTCTGTGTTGCGCACTTGTCTTCTTGCTCTACACCGTAAAACAACTACCGCCACGCAACATGGAACCTTCACATTGTTTAATCGATCTCATGAAGACATCATTTATGTAATAATGTCAGAGCAAAATCAATGTTGTAAATTGTAAGTACCACAATTCCTGATCATAATCCCGAATTCAGAACGTAACTACAAGGATTCAAACTTAGATGAGGTTTTGATGCTCACTTTAATCAGAAACGAAACCAAAATCAGCCTCAAAGACAATATTTGTGTAAAATACTTAAGCCAAGAGCCATATCCTAAAGAGAATAAGTTGGAAACCTCCCCGATACTTCGATTTCCAAAAGTATTAAACGTTGCTCCACAGGGTGAGAATCATCACAGAAATAAGCCACTTTTAGCCATACATATCACACGCATTCAAACGCATTCAACAGAAGCGGATTATGGGCGTTCATCAAAACGGCTCATCATTCAACAGCGAGATTCATCATACACCACTCAGCATTGTTAGTCATGAACCAACGCTATTCATGAAAAAATTTAACGTACAACGCTTCTGAGAATGGACAGATGCGTTATGAGGCAGCGCTGGAATAAGGCAAAGGCAGATTATTTCAAATCTAAGCACAGAATAATCAATGGAGGCGCAAGTGCAAAAACGCCCTTTTTGAAACGTTTATGACAGTCAGAGAACTGAACAGTCAGACAGAGGGGCAGCAAATTTTATGGACAACAGACACCAGCAGCAGTATAATCAAGTTGCAGCTAAAATTGAGCTGAAGAAATATTCATGAGAAAATATTCATGAAATGATCTACACATACACATAAGGGCCATAAAACAAATGGCTCAAAAATAATTATGCAGGGCAGGAATACGCCTGCTCAGATACCATGTTAAACACACATGGGAGCAAGAACAATAGGAAAGATAAATTATGTGAGTACGATTTTTATTAACAAGAGATATACATTTATAGTACACTATGTGGCCGTTGGGTTTCACATCCCAAGGTCCCTTGGACTCCTTTTGTCCATTCGGCTTCCACACTAACCCATTGGGGATTAAGTGTCAACAGCTAAAATGGATCAACTCTAGAGAACTTCCCTTTCCAAGTATGAAACAATTAGCAAATAATAAAGGCACCATGTCAATGAGTCATGGTTCAACAATGAAGATGGTGGGATGTCAGGTCTCCCACCAAGGTTCAACTCTCCTAGAGACACAAATTAGCATTTCAATTCAAGTGCATGTTTTGAATGATTTTCAAGAAAGAAATGTGATAGTTATCAACATTATTTTATCCCTTCAACAAAAATGGCATTTTCTAAGCTAAAAATGACTGGTAGTGTTTTGACCCATTCTCATATTTCAATCAATTTGTAATAATACTACCAACAAAAACATCTCTACCCATGATTTTTACCAGTTAACTTGCATCAATGTTCACATTACTTTAAAACATTTTTTTTTTCAAATGAGTATAAGCATTGAGCTTTAAAGTTGCATGCCCCATTTTGATGATCTCCTTTTATGTGTGTGTGTGTTCTCAATTATTTTTAAAAGAGTTCATTGTATATGTGGAATGTTCTCAACTGTCTTTATACAAATTCAATGTATAGCTGGAAAGATGATAGTATTACAAGAGTTTCAATGTATAGCTGGAATGATGATAGTATGAGACCCAAACACTCCCATTGATAAATTAATTTTTTATAGGGAAGAAGAGCACACTAACAAGAAATTTGTTGAGACCTCTTTCTTCAATGCTATGGTAATGTCTCTTAAAAATAGAAAGAATATAACTAATGTAAAGAGTCTCATTTTTCTCAATGTTAATAAATATTCATTTTTAAAGGGATATAATTAAGAGATAAAGAACTCTCATTTTATCGATGTGTCAGTGAAAAAATAGACTAGTCCTTCAATACAATCTCACAACACTTCTTATTCTCCTCAACCTAATCAACTTTTCATTTAGTTTATTATGTTAATTCTCACAAGACCTTGATAAGGTTCATTACTTCAATTTCTAATACATTATCAATTTACAAGCCCTCAAAGACAATCCCTATATGTTAGGGCACTTCAACTCACTATTAATTATGCATGTTGCCTAATTGGTGCCCACCAATGTCAGCAACCCTATTACAACAAGGGCCTATTACAACAAGGGTTTGATGTTCGGTCAATACCTTGTTACAAACACCTAGGGAACAAACACATTTATTGTAGCCATTTGTACATGTTATAGTATGGTAATAGATGCTACCAAAATCAAGGGGATAATGTATTAAAGTAAATTGATTGAGCATAAAGATATGTATATGCTTCCTACATGTCCTACCTACTTAGAAAATCATCTTATTTTCAAAGAACAAATAATTAATCAGCATAACAACAAACCATTTTATAAAGTAAGTTACCTAAATCTATGTTGAAGCAACTAGAAGGTTCCTCAAATTTTTGTATAAATAACCATATTAGTAATGACAAACAAATTAAAATAAAATATAAATATTTAAAAACTGAAAGCAAATCCTAAAACATTTGAGTGAATTCAATAAAAGTAAATTCTCTTTCCATACATCGATATTAAAACATCAAACAAAAATTTAATATCAAGTGGAAAAACTTGCCAAATATGAGAGTCTAACATTCAGTGTTATTACTTGTCATGAAAACAAACATTCAGTGTTATTACTTGTCATGAAAACAAACTATATAGTATTCTAGAACACGCTGTGTAGATAATATTTTTCACTCTAGATGTTGAACCAATGCATGAATACTTTTCTTGGAGAGCCCTTGCACATGAGAGCTGGTTTGGACAAAGGGTGTTTAAACATCTCCTAAGTCATTTACATATGTCTCCCAAACCTCCTTGTTCTTGGTGGATAATGTCTAGGGACGTGGACAAAGTCCCCCCCATATCATCATTGCCATCCCGCCCTCCTAAACAAGGAATTCCAACTATCTTGCGAGAAGAAATTCCAAGGTATAGTACACATTTCTAAGACCAAAGACATAAAGAAAGCTTTCCCCAACTCAGAAGGCATCTCTCAACGGCTCCCACGAGCACCCCAGCATCTCCAATTTGTAAAAAGCAAACAAAAAGGTATAAATCTTAATTTACATATTTTTTTTAAATAAAATTTAAAATATATATATAACATGAATTAAAATAAAAACTGCCTAAGCCCCAGCACAGCCGCCACGCCTGAAATAGACTCGGGAAAGGAAAGCATAACTATTGATAACAAAGAACACTTATGTGGCAGGGAGCCTCATCAATTCACTTCCCTTTGCAAACAAGCATCAGCCAAAGCTGGAGAGCAATGACTGCTTGGAGATCATGTTAACTGAGTTGGAAGATGCAGTGTGCACCCAAACCACAAACCACATATATGAGACAAAAAACATGATTTTTTTCCAGAAAGTTATGTTAAATTTTAAAGTTCTGTAACTTGCATATTATCTTCGTAATAGACTAAGTCTAAACCCTTATTGGACACATATATCTTTAATTGATGCATATAACATAGACAATTCTTCAATATTCATTGTTTATCATTTTATGATTTTAAAATTTACATTTTGAAATTCCAATGTGTTTTTTAAACTACTCATTTGATGAACCCGTATCTGTACCCCCAAATCTCCCTCTACCTAGATTTCAAAAGCACTGTACCCATGCTATCCCTGGCAACTATGATTTCTATCTGGCCGTGACAAATCATGATTTACTTTAATACAGTTGATGAACAGTGGTAACAATGCTTCCGCAGTAATAATGGTCGTGTAGTGGCCTCTGGCAACCAGTCATATCAAGCCTTCCGGCTTCAAGGCTTTTCATTTTCTTTGTTTGCAGATCCCACCGTGATTAAGACATTACTTGGATTTTATTGATTTTTCACCGTACGAGGTAATCAATGTCAGCACTTCACCTCCCTATCACACGAGATACTACCTAATATCGTTTGACCAATCCGGGGAAGAAAATCAAACTGAAATGTGGTTGGTTAGTTTTCAAATGCTTCTAAAGGCCATTTCACTCATTAAATTCTGTAACAGAATCTTACCATTTCGGATAGCACTTAGCTGCTGTTTCAAGGTTAAGCCAGCTAAAGTTTGATGAAATTCCGCACGTTACAATGCTGTGGAATGTATATAGCAAGGTACTCTTACGTACTTATCGAGTTACTCTAGTTTACTTTGCATCCTGCTATTCCAATTTAATCTAGACTAACCCACAGCATATAACAAAGAAAGGCATCAAATTGAAAAAGATTTAAATCAGTCAACTGCGTTTTATTTTTTTTTCTTATTAATATACTTACCGTCCAAAACTCAAATAGTCATGTATTTCATCTAAAGATACAAGTATTCAGTAACTAGATCTGAATTACTTACCTACAAGGAGGAGAATAAGCATGTTACTGTAAATACTTCTAGACCATACAGATACAGCATACGACAATTTAACTAAGATTAAAGTGCCCATCTGGAGCAGAGGCAAGAGGTAAAAGCACAAGGAAGACCAATAACAAATACAACTACTTAGTTGTTAAGAAACCATTTAGGCTATCCAAGGGTAACAAATAGAAACAAGTAATTGTATCGATTTAATTGCTTAGAATTCACCAAATGAAATTATCTTGTATCAAAATAAACCATGAAATTAAATAAAATCTAGGGTCCAATGTGCACCTCGTTCTACAAAAAGAAATATTTTTCTAAGCAAGAATTTACAAAATCAGTACTGGAAATTAGCAGGCTCTTGAACTCAGTGCAGTCATATCCTCCAAAGCAAACCGATATAAAAATGATTGCCTGTCATTTAGATCCCAGACTGAAAAAAAAATATACAGAGATGAGCATGTAGAAAAGAGATTTAAAAATAATATAAAATACTATGCTGAAATAGCACTCTTTATTTGATAATCCTTTGTGGCCAAAGACAGAATGTACTCCAATTTCACGGAAAAGATGGGGGAAATCTTGTGTAACCATGGCGTTGATAAGGTGTTTCCAATGAAATGCCAGGTCGTCCCTGTGCAACTCCCTCTGCACTAAAATAACTGTGCCGGTAATAATTTCTATTTAATGGTTCACTTGGCACATTTTGAGGGTTCTGTCCACGATGAAACCAAGCCCACCTTTGTGAATCATGATCAAGCGGAACCCAAGGAGCTGGCGGAAATCCTTCCATCTGCAGTCCATAAAAATGGTTGTTTTGATGCCAACCCATGTTGTCTCCTTCTTGACCCCTGCTCATTGGATAGGCCGAGGCCCCTTGCATTCGAGCTTGCTCTGCTGGGATATTTTGAATGACTCTTCTTGATGGAACCAAGGTCTCCCTTGACCTTGACCTTCGATTATGGCTTATTAAACCACTGTGTATAGAAGAAGCGGAAGGTGGATGATAAATCTGTCCCCCTCCATGTCCATGAATATGGTTTTGAGAATGAACAAACTCACTAGTCATTGGTGGAGGAGGTCTTGCATTGACTGCACGGGGATAAAACCTGCAAAGGCCACAAGAATTTTAAGTACTGAAAAGCAAACAAATATTGCCATGCATGCGCCTGCTAAAACCAGTAGCAGATGCCAGATCTTAAGAATAACAGATGAAATGTCTTCTTTACAGTTTGGAAAATAGTAAATACACACCCATTGGCACCATAACCAGAGGGCATAGGAGATCCAGTTCTGTGTAGACGATCAGATTCTGTCCTGGGTATTCCAAATCTATCATGTGAAGGCAAAGCAGGTAAAGCTGGATCATCAGCACTGGGTACACTGTTATTGCTAGGGAATGTGTTAGAAGAATGCCAATGACGATGATGTGTTTCAGATGCAGGAAATGCATGGGAACTAAATGCCTCGCCAACTGCTGGCGCTGCATTTCGGTGATGAGGACCTATATCCCCTGCACTGTTGGAAGACCCAGCATTGCTGAGGGAGATTGGCATTTGCCTTGCCCGAGTAAGACCATGAACAGCAAGGTAAGGGCATACATGAGCCCCATTTGAAGCACTTGGATGCTCACCATACAAGACATTTACTATCAGATCAGGATCTGCATAGCAAACAAAGATCTTGGTCAATGATTTACAATCAGTTACCAACACAATATGGCTGCTACTCAAGCTTCTCTTAAAGGTGGCACAATTATTTAGTTGCAAACCAGCATATCACTATCACAACAAAAAAACTCTAAAAATATTTTTCACAAGGACTAAGAAGCATGGATTTGAGGGATTAAGATGAAGAAATAGAACTTACAAGCACCTGATGGAGGCTCAGTGTCCCTGCACAAGCAAAAAGATAAATCTCAATTGAGGGAAATTAAATGAAGCACTGTCAAAAAAATACATTTACAAGAAACAGCATCAGCCAATTTTTGTGTTGTGGAAAATTCAATGATGATTTACAGGCTTTTGCACCACCATGAACTATGAACCAGGTTTTAAAGCAGCAATAGAATTTGGTGCAGTCAAACAAGTGACAATAATTTGCCTCAAATAGTTACAAGCAACTTTGTTATTAAGTTATTTGATTTAAGATAAAAGATCCCAGTATGTATGGGTACGGAATTCAGATTTAGAGATTCAAAGAAACAGTAAAATGGATATATCTATAAACTTGGAAGAAAACTCATCCAACCATTCCCTCTTCATTTCTCTTGTTCCCTTGCCCTACCTCCAGTCAGGGGCTCGGTCCTGGGATTGGTAGAAATTTTTGGTGGGGATAAAGGGGTAGAGCTTTCATATCTGCAAGCAGCATTGACCATTTATACAGTATACAAAATAGAGAGCACTCAATTGTTAAATTGATTTCAAGCAAATCACAGAATAAATTAGCAATTTCACTGTATAATCAATATAACGTTGTAAAGGACCCACGCATTAAAGCTCGGAAATGTGTATATGAATGGGTGTAAAATAGTGTGTATGTTAACACACACAAATGCCCATGGGAATATATTGTATATAAAAAATTATCAACACATCAGTTAAAGCATATATTAATTGCCTGCATAGCATGGTGTCATGGAGGAAACATGCAAGAAAACAAACACATGTAAGCAAAGAACACACATTTAAGTGAACAGAATGATATATATAAGGGTGGATGGGAAAAAAGTAATTCTTCTGGTACTATATGCATTTTACACTCTTTTTGTTGTTTCATCAAGTGGAAGCTATCCTTGAGAATATACAGGACCTCCAGTGAATTAGCTGAAACTGATCTGTAACTTCTCAAACTCTGGAGATACATGAGCAAGGACTCCATTCTATTCTTGCATCTTGAATCAACCTCTCAATTCCTATCATTTGTTGATAAGAGTACCTATAGAATCTAGTATTTGGTGGATTGATGTTGGACCTCAGATCCACTTGTCTATCTGGTGGAAGTCCCTTTCGCTCATTAAGTACTTTGTAAGGTTGTTTGAAGACATCTTGCAACTCTAGTGCCACATAGTTAGGTTTTTCACTTGCATGGATAGAGCATAGCATCTTGCAATAACATTCCTCCCTCAGCCAAAGGGTTTGCTCAAATTGAACCTCAAAGTTTGAGAATCCACAAACCTCAAGAAAAAGATCAAAACTGTTAACCCTAATCCTACCTCCCCACACACTCATTCTTCACTTGCTCACATTCACTTCTTCAGTCTTCAAGTCATCGAGTTGAAACTTGACTCCCTCAATGCTCGAGTCTACTAAACAATAAATGATCAACTCTGAATTAGGGTTTAGCTTGGCTCTGTGAATTCTCTTAGGCTTCAACTCAGCGCTACTAGCAACTAAACCATCAATCCCAACTCCAACAACCAACAACTCTGCAAGTTATCTTGTGTCTCGACTCTCAACCTTTTGTTGGAATTTCTAAGTCTGACACGTTAGAAACCCTTCATGCACTTTACTGATTTATTCCTGCCTACTTATTCTGTTAATTAACAAGTTATTTACCATGTAAATACTGGAACTTACAAGTACATGCTCAACACATTACAGACCATCAACTAAAGGAAACGGAAACAAGCACACAAGTCAAAACCCAATGCGGGAAAATGTCCCCGAAAAAACCCAATGCGAGAAAACCGATGCAGTTATCTGAGGGCTTGATTTATTAACCAGTTTCAGAATACAATCTGGGTACCAAATCTGGCTCACCCAACAGAGAAAAATCTCAGCAGTAGTACCTCTCTACTCGGAAGCAGATATTATGGCTGAAACCCCAGATAAACACTTCGGTAGCTCCACAGCTCCAATCTGCCCCACGAAACCCCAGCGTCACTCTGGCTTTGCCTGCGTCAACCTCTGGAAGCACTGCGTCAGCCCTCTATGTCACCCACACTGGCAATCTGAGGCATTGCACAGCTCCTAGCTGCCTCTGTGTGAGCCCTGGCTGCCTCTGCATGAACCCTTGGCTGCTTCTGCGTCCCTCTCTCTGGCTACTGCGCTGATCCTCCCAGTGCTATCTCTGCCTCTCTGCTTCTGTATTCACTGCCCCTCGGCTGCAACTCTGATCACTCTCTCAACTTTCTCAGCAAACCCAGTGCCAGAAAGTCGACATCTTGATCTCTTGGTGTGTTCTCCAAGTGACCCTCAAGCCTCCTCTTATACTTTTCTCGTTGACAAATCAACGGCCGAGATTAAGTCCCTAATGAACGGCTAAGATTAGATCTAGCTTGATCCATGTCTTTTGGACCATTCTAACACAGTTTTATATTAATACACATTAATATTTTATTTTCTCTAAGTTTAGACTTAGGGACTCCTTTTGAAAATATTAATTATTTTAATATCTCCCAAACTATTTAGAATTTGCCCAAACCCTTTCTGAGCATTGGAGATCTCATGTGCCTTAGCCTCTCCACCAATTTTCGTGGCTAGAGCACATCTGATGCTACCCCAAATTAACACCTTTGAGTGTCACAAGCAGATGAGCCATTGGGCAATAAAGTCACAAGTGGACATGTCACCATTTCCTTGAGGCTTGGGCAATTGTCAATTTCCATTGTTTCTAATCATAGTTTAATATACAGCATGCAAGTGATCATAGAATCACCAAGTTGTAAAAAGCATCAACCCTAGTAGGCTAGAATGACAAGCTGCCTATATGGAATCCATAGGAATCAGTTCCATAGTTTGATCTTGTGATGTATCGAATTGGAGACTTGACCAAGCACGCTTCAGGTCCATTTTTGTTCAACCTTGAGACTCAAAACTATGCCATACCAGAAAGAGGGAGTTGGCATGGTTAGACCTATTACACTATCAGATCAAATCAATGCTTCCTTAGGTAGCCAAGGAGCCTCATTGTTCAATGCTTCAAGCTCATTAGTAAGTTTATACTAGGCGTATTGGATTTTAATAGAAATTTTGTATTAATTCTTTTTACAGATTTTATAGTTTTTATAGTTTATTGAATAATTGCAGCCTTTAATATGTACCCTGTTGGTGATTCGTGAATATTTAAAGTTCCAATTTCCTAATAGGAAAACAAGCAACTCTTTCAAAATGGCAAAGAGATTTTAAAACATGATTTACAAAAACAAACAATGCAGAATAATTTGCCAAGGCACCTAGAAAATCAACAATAGAAGAATGGTAACATATGCAAAGACTTGATGGTCCTGGGAATCATCTAAAATGAAAATTATGTAACCATAACTTTATTGGGTCTTTAACAAGAGTGATGGATACATACTTTGTATCAGCAATGGTAAAGGTGTTGTTGAAGGCTGCCCAAGTGTGTCTGCTAAACTTGAGGAGATACTTGAAAAATATTGTGACAGAGTAAAAAAGGTCAAGGAGATGGAAGAAACAATTAATGGCAAATTCAAACGAAGATAGCAATGACTTACAACCCCTTTCCCTCATTTTCAACAAGCATGGTTGGAACTAGAAGTTCATCTCAACCAACAAAATTAAGTGGGACAGAAACATTAAACCATTTTGGAATCCTACACAGAAGCAATAGTTTGATGACATTGTGGTTGACATAATGTGGACAGACGCACTTACTTTATCAATGCATGTATGCAGATTGCAGATTTTGTAAAAGGATATCGACCTCCCAGTTTCGAGATGATCAAGACCATTCTTCTCGAAAGGTCAAAAGAAAGGGTCAAAGGCAGATTGGATAAGATCAAAGAGTCTTGGAAACAAACAGAGTGCACAACGTTATCACATGGTTGGTCAGATTTGTGCCATAGGACACTAATTAATGTGTTGGTTTATTGACCTAAAGGAGTATTATTTTTTAAGGTATTTGATGCAATAGAGCACAAGAAGACTTCTAAATACACTTTCAAGATTTTAGAGGAAGCCATTCTTGAAGTTAAGGAAGAAAATAAGGTCCAAGTCATAATTGGCAATGCCTCAAATTGTATGGGATCTGAAAAGATGATAATAAATAATTACAAAAACATTACTAGGCCTGTTGTGTCACTCACTATCTTCACTTCTTGTTGCATGATTTAGCAAAGTTCCATGGATTAATGATGTTAATTTTTCTATACCAGATCTGATTTATTTTACTTCAACAATTTGTTAAAACCCCCAGAAAATATTTATCTCAAATATTTCTGAATTTAACAAAAAATAAATACACTAGTATATTATCTTAAAATGCAGCGGAAATAAAATGAAGAGATCAATCACACCACAACAGAACATTTACACCCAAGACAATCTTCATTAAATTTCTTGGAAAATTATGGGTTAGACCCACAGAGAATACATAGAAAAATACAGTTGTTGGGCACCTGGAAACTCGGCCTCAAAGAATTCAGTCTCGGAAAATCGAACCACCTGAAGCAAATCAACCATGGAGAGGTATCTCTTGCATTGTGCTCCTCGAAGGCTCTCGCCTCATATCCTACCCCAAGTTGTGCATGAGGTTGGTTCTTAGAGCCATCTCAGCTTCTTCAGACAATTACTGTTTCCCCAAAGCACCTTTCCCCATTCGGATTCTCCCTTGATGTGCCATGCCATCCCTTGCCGACTAAATGCATACTGAACTAGCCTATCAAAGAAGATATCTATAGATTGTACATTTAAGTCACTTAGATCTCACCCTAGACGAGCTTGGGCTCCATGATGTCTTTCTACTTAGAGCACTTTTTGGAGTTGCTTGATGGCGTGATCACCCACCCCCTATATACATGCAGACATTGGACTCATTTGCTCAAGATACATTTGGGGCAGCTCTGACTCAGCTCCCATCAACTCTTAATAGAGACATATCATCATATTCCACAATCTAAAAGGATTTTCTGGGTATGCCACCTTTTAAGAGTCGAAGACAAAGACACACCTCCTTTTTCAATGTCCTATATATTCTGAGATTAGAGCACGCTATCACTATCTCCATAGGGACTCGAGAGGTTCCCTCTCTACTTTCATCAAGGAGATTTTCAACCACATATCTCAACTCCTGCACGCAATGCCCCTCCCTGGGATGACCAGTGTGTTTACCTCATAGTTTCCTATTGATTCATTACATCAAAGCAACAAATGGCAAGCGATGTTCCAGAGTGCATCAAATAGCAAGAGGGTGAGACCTCAGGTATATTCTCAACCTCCTCCTCTAGGGGACCACTCGATATTATTTAGACCAATTCAGAGATGTTGGAATGCATACCTTGATTTGAGCATGCTCTGCCATCAGACTGCTTCCTGGATCCAAAGGAGAAACCAGAGATCTATTTGGAGTTTCCTTCTTTCAGCCTCAGATGTTAGGAGTAGGAAGCCAATTTCCTTGATGGTTACATAGAACTCTGACAACTAGCCAATGCCCAGTTCACCCCCTCACCCTTGACCATCAAACACAGGGGATCTTGACATCATCAGCCCCATCTTCAAATCTCTCTCTCTCTCTCTCTCTCTCTCTCTCTCTCTCTCTCTCTTTTGTGTTGTGTTGTCCACCTTTCTAGTCTTGGATAAACTCACTTAATGTCTTATATCATCGTGCCTTTGTCACAGTTTTATACATTACGTAGGTTTCTTTCTTTGTACGGGTGTCCGGAACGGCTAGAAGTTTCTCCAAAATTTACAGGAAACGGCTGATCCAGAGCAGCAATATCATTTAATAAAAAATTAAAAAATATGAAAATACAAATTATTTTTTTAATTATATAATTTAAATTTTTTTATATTTTTTAAGCTTTGAAATTAACTTTTAATATAATAATATTAAAGATATTAATAATATGCATTCAATAGTCAAAATTAGTTTAGAATAACAATCAAGATTCAATGAAACATGTTCATTGTTTTATAATGCTTTTGATTAAAACTAATTAAATATATGTACTTATTTCTGTTTTTTAATTATAATAAACATTGTTCTCTATTTAATAGACATTTTTTAATTATGAAAGAGATACATTACAAATCTTCCTTATATTAAGTTATATAATACATTTCTGGACATATAATATATATATCAAACAATCATTCTTAAAATATTTCTTAGGAGAAAGATTAATAAAACAAAAATTTTAAACTTTATTATTAGATATAAATGGGATTTTAATAATAAAAAATTAATTTACTACTCTATGCTAGCTTCTGGTAGGTTAATTTACTACTCTAAAAAATTAACCACTTCAAGAGAACAACTGTTCTCATGTTGGATTGTAGTAGGTTATTTTATTTCAAAATTCATCGATCTGATAGAGGATCTGCTCAGCCACATTAGGTTGCACGAACTTGTGAGTCGTGACTGCTATCAAGTACTTGTATAATAAATTTCTCAGAAAGAGGCCTATCAGCATTCAAACTAATAATAAACTCAGTTATTGGTATATCACAGGAAATCAGAAGGCCTCTAATAGCATTCACGGTGTTGAACTTTTGCTTTTGATGCTGAATAATTACACCATGCACTGTAAGTTGGAAAACTTCCGGTCTTTTAAACAGGACCAGAGACACAAGCAAATAGCTATGTCGAAATGTCACATACATATATTGTTGCGGCGAAGACAAATATGAGGATGTTAAAAACTATTGAACAGTTCCCACAGCTGAAACGTTGAAAACACGACTGCCACGTTCCTTCGACGTACCAAAAACTTCCTCTCCTTCCCATTGTCGTTCAGCAAGAAAAAGGTAAGTTTTGCTCCCGTTCCAACGCTCCCGAGAATGCAGGAACAGCTGGAACGGGTTCCCTACATGCTGGGAGCGGGTCCCGTGTAACTATGGTTAATATGGACAAACCTAAAGGAGAACGTCATCCTAATCTTATCGAGAAGTTTGAATTCAAACATAATCGCATTGTTGCTGAACTCAAACTCGAATACAAACTGTGTCACTTAGATTACTCCATCCCTTTTGGGTAACCTCCCCATTCGATATGAGCTATGATTTGTGAGGGATGCAAGTATGAACCCATTGAGTTAGTATTGCTTGTCTCTCTGTTTGGTAATGTGACAAAAGGTAAGATTCACTCCCGTTCCAAAGCTCCCAGGAACGCAGGAACGGCTGGAACGGGTTCCCTACATGCTGGGAGCGGTTCCTGTGTAACTAAGGTTAATATGGACAAACCTAAAGGAGAACGTCATCCTCATCTTATCGAGAAGTTTGAATTCAAACATAATTGCATTGTTGCCAAACTCAAACTCAAATACAAACTGTGTGACTTAGATTACTCCCTCCCTTTTGGGTAACCTCCCCATTCGATATGAGCTATGATTTGTGAGGGAAGCAAGTATGAACCCATTAAGTTAGTACTGTTTGTCTCTCTGTTTGGTAATGTGACACCCGTACACAATGTCTTTAGTTCAAATAGTCGTCTGGCTCCTGGTATTGTTTGTCTACTAACATAAACCTAAATGAAGAGTTTTTTAAGGTTCCTTGAAAAGATGCCTAATGTTCAAAGCCATTGCAGTCAAACGAACATATCCACTCCCACTGTGTATTAAATCATATACCCACCAGCCACAACACCACTGGTAACCTTCCATATGACATACATACATATATGTTTGTCATTTCCACAATTTTGTATCATGTCATATCATTTATATATATGTTTGTCATCATGCATGCATATAAGTAAACTATATATATATATATGAATTAGGAAAATATAAATATATTCAAGAATAAATTCACCCATAATTAAAACAAAATATATATATACTAAGTATATATGTAAACAATACATATACAAAGACGACAGATTATATTCACATACATATAAATAAACAATATATTGAATAAAAGTAAATAATACATATACAGATACAACAAAAAATACTCACATACATACAAGCCATGCACATACAAATATAACAAAGAATACATTCATACCTAAGTAATCCGATTTGTCCTAAACCCCCCATGAGTCTGAATCCTGCAAATCGGACACGATTCGCTAGCAATTCGAATCCTAAAACGGGGCACGACGTGTCCGTACGGGATTCGTACGAATCCCATACGGACACATCGTGTCCCGATTCTGGGATTCGAATCCCCTAAAACTGCTTGCTATTGAGGCACACTTATGTCTATTTTTGCTTGTCAACCAAGTCTGCCTTCTCCTTTAGATGATACCAACGTGCTGCAACAACACTTTGAGCTTAGCTGACTTCATAAATTTATCTATCAAAGAACTCGGAGATGAAATTATTATGTCCACTTATAGAATTTCCAAACTCTAGAATCTGAGAAATACTAAAAGCATTTCTTAAGACAATAAAGTGAAGGAACAATAAGCAGTATTTGGTGAGATTTCCCTGGAGATACAGCATTGCCTTAAATCCAATAGTTTTGAAATAAGATGATACCAGCATAGCAGTTCAGATCATTGGAATCCTGTTCTAGAGATAAAATATCGTTTGCCATTGGCAGAACTGATGTTAGTCTTGCTGGGAATCATCTGTTTGGAGCTTCCAAATATGGTATTAAGTGTGAAATATTTCCAAGTTCTATAAGCAGGGATTGTTGTGAGAGGTTAAAGATTTTAAATGGTGAGGATAATAATTTTTCCTTACTGAAACTTGCTATGAAGTTTCCTAAAGGTAGAAGCCAAATTCTAGTGTAAAACTTATTGATCTGAAAACTAAAGTAATAGGAGGAGAAGGATGCAAAGGAGAGCAGTGGTGACCATGATGATGAGGACATTGACGCTGATTCTGATGATGACTCTGAGGATTGATGACTACCTATTGCCTTGAGGCTTGTATACCTGTAGTTGTTTTATATTTTCTATTTCTATTTGCCATTGGCATTGCACCAGCACTACCTATGTGACACATTTTGATTTGATGACTTAATGAGAAAACTACAGCTGTCAGTGTCTTTATCTTACTATCTTGTAGTTGTAAGTTGTCTTTCATTTATGAATCATGATTTATGTGACCACTGACATGTATTTTAATTTTGTACGTACTATGCATGCTATAGATGAAGATCTATGTTTGAAATCAATGAGTTTGTATCATTAATTAGAATTTGTGTAAGAAATATCTAATTTTTAATATATATTTTTAATAAAATAATATATAACGAATCCTACGTGTCCTGTTCCGGGGGGTCAACATGTCCGAATTTGACACTCAAATCCCCGTATCCTACGAATCCCGAATCCCCGTGTCAGGTGACTTAGACTGCAAACATCTTCACCAAGACATTCACTGAGAAGAAGTTTCACTCTCTGCGTTATCGTCTTGGAGTGAAGGACACAGTTGCTTAGAAACTGTCTTTTCTTCCTCTTTTCTTTTGATTACATTGTATTTGTGAGGGGGGTTTCCCATGAGGTTTTCCCGCTTTCCTCAATTTTAGTACAAGTTGCACTGTATTTTGGGTGACCTTTGGCCTTAGTTGTCAGGGCCCATTTTCTATTTTTCCCCATAGTGGTGTTCACCGGGGTGTTGGAGGTACTACACACCTAGCAACTTCATTACTGGCACATGCAGACACTTAGTTAGAGCATGAGACTACATCCAAGATCCTTTCTGCATGATTTACTCCTTGATTTTCTCCTCCTTTCACTCCGCAATTGGCTAGTTCTTCCGCATGATTTACTCCTTGATTTGCTCCTCCTTTCACTCTGCAACTCGCTAGTTCTCTCCAAAACTTGTTGTAGGTGTTGAGTCCTCTCATTGAGCACCACTATGGCACATTACCTTGGGATCTTCACCCAGTAATGCTATATCATGAGCATTGTAACCTATTTTATGAATCAATCATTCTTTTTGTTCTTTCGATTCTTTTAGTGTTTTTAGTCTGCAAAACTGTGTGTTCAACCTTTACTAGCTAGATTCATCTGTGCAGGTTTTCCAACACATTTACATATCTATCTTATTAACACGAAGTAGAGTGGCTTTTTGGATCCAAAATGTGATACATATAAGTTAAGGCCAATTAGATGTTCCTAGAAAGTGTTTAATTGCATAGAAGTAATTCTAGAGATGCTTGCATATAGTGTTGGATCCAGAATACCATAGATAACCAATACCATAGATAACCAAACCACTGGGAAATAGCATAAACTTAAAATATATTTCAAAGCCATCAATGGGTAAAAGCTTGTAACTAAATATTCATTTTCTAAACTATGCAACGAGTTTTTTTAAAACTGGGGTTATGTGAATTGACTCTCATTTTGCAACTATTTTTCTTTTGCGTATGATGACAGTCAACGTGCAATTGTAGGTTCAAACATTGAAGAAACATAGCAGAAAATACACATTTCATAAGATTGACATGGAAGTGTCTACAGTAAACAATAGCATATCGAACGCACTAGATTGTATATCTCGTAGCATTTCTCACAGACTCAAGCTTAAAACAGTGCCTTAGAGGCATAAGATCTTTAGGTATGAGATTATTATCAAATTAATAGATTTGAGGATCAATGTCTTGAAAGTGCAAGGCAAAGTGTTGCCCATTTATTAGTGGCAAGGGCAATGTAGTGCTTTTGAATTTTAGAATGCAGGAGGTTAGATATGAGGTAGGAGCTCCAGTGCTCCACATCATCAGAAAATAGGAAGCTATGAATATTTATATCGAAAAGGCGATGTCCATAATTTGGTCCTATATTTGCCTGGAGGTAATCCTCTTGCTTATCTGTGTATAAGCTCAATCGAAGAGGGGAGAGGGGACACACCTCTGTTTCATTCCAGTAGTGCTTGAGCGAAGGAGTGCCTTTGTACGCCAAATAACAAAATAATTATGTTGCACTAAAATTTGAATACTTATTTCTGGAGTTGCGCTGGATCTGTTAAGTTATACTATTTTTATGTTGATCAATGGATTAAGCAAATTTACGTTGTATTTTTGCTCCTTTTAAGAAAATGTATCTATTGACCTACATTAAGAAATATGAGAGTTTGTTATATGTTATTTTATCAGAAGGAATTTAATATTCTTATTTGAAGATGGTATTGACAGTAAATCTGAAGCAGTGCCTATATAACAGAATCAACTTCCATAGTCTTAATATCAGAATTTGCTTAGAAATTTACAAGCAGTATTATGTGAGTTTTCTATTTTATATTATTGTTATTGTGCATTTTGGTAAATAATGCGGTCTTATGTGTTTTACAATTGGTGTTTGTCTGATCATGGGTCATCTAGATCCATATATTTTCATGAGAAAATCAAATTTATTTCATAGAATACAAGAAGAGAATCTTGCTATCACTGTTTATATTAGTTATCCTCTTGATTATCGAAATTTGTGATCATTATTGACCACTTATCCATATCAGCTGAGTTACCAGGTTTGCAATGTTTGGTGGGGTTGAGAGTTTGTGAGACCATTCTTTGAAATTTTGCTCTACAAGACCTAACTAGGCAGTGAATTTTGCTGGGAGCCATCAATAAAGGCAAAAAATAGTATATTATATGGAAATCAAATGTATTTTACATAATGCAAAAGAGAACCTTGCTAGTACTGGTTATACTAGTAGTACTATTGATTATCAAAATTTATAATCATTATTGACCAGAAAGTATGGCTTTGGGAGTTAACCAATGGCATGCATAGGGCTGCGGCATCAGCTCTAGTTGAGTTATTCCATTCCTTACCTATGCTAGTCTGTATGTTGTGGTTGTCTTTTCTCTTTTCTTTTTTACGTTTATAGATCCATGGGGAAGGAGTAAATGCCATCCCCATCTCTGGCTCAATTGATCCCATCTGTACAACTCACCCTTCCCCCTTGCTTATTATAAATTCTTTACAGTAACTTAAACACAATAGGAGGAAAACACTTTTCTAGTAAGCTTATATATATATGTATATGTAGAAGTAAATTTATATATATACTTGGTATCTAAGCTTATGCTTCTGCCCAGAAGTCTCCAGAATGCTGTTGAATTCGTTCCTATGAAACTTGCACCCAGCAGGGACTACCGCTGCATGCAGCCCTTGTTACTTCAGAGCAACTGACAACTACATTCTCCAATTTCATTTCATATATATATGGAAAACCATTTCCTGCATAGCAGCCGACAGATTGCATTAACCCGTGAACTGGCACCTGATGGTTCGAACCATAAGATTTCAATGAACCACACCCATTCTTTAAAATGAAAGAAACCAGTGTGAGAATTGACAAAAAGTGAACCCGAGTGAAACAAGGCCCCGAATTGTCACTAAATGTGGTGGCCCATATGAAGCATAGTTGCTTGGCTGCGTCAAATCTGCACTGTATTTCAATGGGGCCAGAAGAAATGGTCACTTCTCTTGCTGCTTCTTCCAAGAAAAACAAAGGCAGCAAAGTTAATGCACCTGCCGTATGGACTTTCGCACCGCCAGCTATGATAGCAGTTATATTTCCCCTCGTAGCTTTCAGGTTTATGTCGTTGGATGGCCTCATGTTCTCCACCAACACACCTAAAGCATATATCTGCCTCCTCAACGAGCAGGGATGTGGGTCACACATTAGATGCATTGTAGAACAGAACAAGAAATTGATCTTTCCGTAAATCCATTTCCACAATGGTGTGCTGCATTCCAACACTGTGGAAATGAAGCTTAATAACACAGGGATTAGCCAGTGTACCTTCTTGGTTTGTATGAACAACCCGGCCAAGTTTAAAACTTTCAGTATTTTTTCCTCAGAAACTGTCGAGTCCACAGGAAGAAGCCAATGACTGGAACTACCCTCTAAACGCCTCCCAGTCAGGTTGTCCACTATTATATCATCTAAAATTTCTTCGAACGTCATGTTCCTACCGGTGGCAACTTGTTCCCAAATTTCTTTATGACCTTTCAGAAAAACTGCATTGGGGACTTGGCCGTGCACATCCGTGAGTGTGGCAGCCATGCTCGCCAGTTCATTCCAGATGTACTGTGTGATGTAATAACACATTTTCCCATTCACTAACAACATGCTTTTGTCAGTTCCTCTTCTCTCCAAACGGAACTCCCTGCCCAAATAGGAAAATCGGATCTCATCAACAGTACACTGATACCTACATGGTGGATGAAGAGCTTGTTCTAACACATAAATGTGATGCACGTTCTTGAACACACGACCCGGTAAACGTTGCAGCCGGGTGTAAGATGGAGACAGGCGCAGAGGTCGCAGTAACCAGCCAACTACCCCTTGTACCAGCGCCCCTAGTGGTGTTAGCTTTAGGAATTGCCGGAGGCCCAAGCAGAGTTGAAAGGCCAACAAAGCGTTACCCAAAGCTGTCTGCACTTGTTCCTTTGACATATTTGTGACGAAAGATTATCCACTCTATTCACTCAGTTCGCTAATCTTTCTCCTCTTCTTCCTTCAAGAGTCCACTGTGTCAGTTTATGATCTTTCGCCACCTACTCCTCTTATCATTATCGTTCATCCCTTTTTTTAAAGCCTTCTTTTTCTTCATAACTTCATCGCCAGGCAAAGGCATCACTACCCACTACCCACAGTTCAAGAAGGCCATCCATGCCTCCAAAATGCAGTAAGGCATCATTTTTCCTTTTCCGTTTCCTCGTCTTCTTGTAATTTTCTTTTATTCCTTTCTTTCGTCTGTCTGTTGTTCTTTTTAATTATTTACATCTTCTTGCAATTTTCGTTTATTATTTTCTTTCGTATGTCTGTTGTTCTTTTTAATTATTTCCTTAATGGACTTGCAGGCCCCAGATGAGATTCTACAAGCACTGTGTGCATATGAAGTAATTTGATGTGGATACCTTGTGTTGGGTATACGACCAAAGTCCCACATTGACTAGAAGTGGGGAGGATCATGGGTATATAAGGATGGACAAATATCTCCATTGGTATGAGGCTTTTTGGGGTAAGTCCAAAACCAAATCCATGAGAGCTTAGGCCCAAAGTGGACAATATCATACCATTGTGGAGATATGTGGTGTCCAGAATCCTTACAAGTGGTATCAGAGCCATGCCCCGAAGTTAGCCAAGTGGATGAATCCTCGGAATGTCGAACGAAGGTGGTGGGCCCCGGTAATATCACGATGGGATCCGTGGATGAGCTCGGTTAAACAAGCGGTGTGCTCCGGATTCTTCATGGACGTGTCCTGCTCCCAACACGGTGAAGAGGAGTTGACCTGGGATAGAGCAAGCTCTCGAAGGCAGGTGGTGTTCCATGGAAGGCGTGTGCTTCCAACGCATTGGAGCGGAGAATCCTGGTTGGTAGAGAGTGGACGGATGGATAATCGTTTGAGGGGAGGCTCAATGGTCCTTTGTTCGAGGGGAGGATTGTTGGGTATACGACCAATAGTCCCACATTGACTAGAAGTCGGGAGGATCATGGGTATATAAGGATGGACAAATATCTCCATTGGTATGAGGCCTTTTGGGGTAAGTCCAAAAGCAAATCCATGAGGGCTTAGGCCCAAAGTGGACAATATCATACCATTGTGGAGATATGTGGTGTCCAGAATCCTTACAAGTCCTAAGCCCTCATGGATTTGCTTTTGGACTTAACCCAAAAGGCCTCATACCAATGGAGATATTTGTCCATCCTTATATACCCATGATCCTCCCCACTACTAGTCAATGTGGGACTATTGGTCGTATACCCAACAATCCTCCCCTCGAACAAAGGACCATTGAGCCTCCCCTCAAACGATTATCCATCCGTCCACTCTCTACCAACCAGGATTCTCCGCTCCAATGCGTTGGAAGCACACGCCTTACATGGAACACCCCCTGCCTCGAGAGCTTTCTCTATCCCAGGTCAACTTCTCTTCACCGTGTTGGGACCAGGACACGTCCATGAAGAATCCGGAGCACACTGCTTGTCTAACAGAGCTCATCCACGGATCCCATCGTGATATTACCGGGGCCCACCACCTTCGTTCGACATTCCGAGGATTCATCCACTTGGCTAACTTCGGGGCATGGCTTTGATACCACTTGTAAGGACTCTTGACACCACATATCTCCACAATGGTATGATATTGTCCAATTTGGGCCCAAGCCCTCATGGATTTTCTTTTGGACTTACCCCAAAAGGCCTCATACCAATGGAGATATTTGTCCATCCTTATATACCGATGATCCACCCCACTTCTAGTCAATGTGGGCCTTTGGTCGTATACCCAACAAGTGTAAGGTTTTTGGCGGTGCCTCTCTGTAGGGTTTTGTTGTGTAAGGTTTTTGGCGGTGCCTCTCAACTGGTTGAACCACCTTCTCAATCTCCTGCTTAATCTACCTACGCTACTTAAGGAGAAGCTATCGATTGTGCTACCTAAATTAGCTGTTCTTATGACTGGTGTTAGCACTCTTTAAAGATCTCCGACTTCATGAGGTTACGCAACTCTTATGGATATGAATCTGGGTGGATGGGGAAGGCTGTCATGGAACTGATTTGCTCGTAACTCCACTTGTCCCCTCCAACTGATTGTATGATAGGAGCAATGTCTCAAAGCTTTGGAAGATTTTACAGCCATGAAGGAATTTCTCCTTTGGTTACATTATAGGTGAGATCCAGCATAGTAATAGAACATAGAGTGTTTAGAAAAACAGGAAACGTCTGCTCTATTTTACAAACACATAATTTCAACACATCTAAAGAAAATGGATGCACAACCATGAAATGAGAGACCAATGTTGTCAGTAGACTCATTACATGGAATATCTCACATGTGAACACCTATCGACACATAGGACTAAAACTAACTCAATTGACATAAGTCTTCTACAATGGACATGTTGTGTAAATATATCATAGAGATATTCGTAAACTGCACCAAGAAACACAGGAGAACAAGACCATTCGCAAATACTACTCACCTTTGTTATTGAAACGCTTCTTACGAATCTTTCATTTATTATTGAAACTCTGCAAACAGGTGGTTAAAAAGGCGCTGCAAACTCATCATTCTCTTCTAAAAAGGCACTGGAAACGTTGCTCTAGCTCCTCCTGTATATAAAATTCCAACTCATCAGAAAAAGAAATAGAAACAAAGGGCTGGGAACAAAGGGCTGGGAATGAATTTAGAAGTAATTCAATAAAATATTTCCATGAGTATCTGAATACATTATTTGTTGATCAAGGTGGCCCTTCAACCACCCCTGCATATTCTCCTCAGCTTGGACTTTCTCTCTCACTTAACAAACAAAAAATAACCATACCAAAACACTATAAGCATACCACAGCACTAAACACAGTACAGGACATGGATGCATACAAAACTACACGGAACATTATGGAGCGCTCCATAAGAGAAACAACTTTACATCAGATACATTGAGAACACCCATGCTTAACCACCTGTAGATTGAACAGAGAAAAAAAATTGTGTGGTTACTTGGTTTTCCTCGTTAACCAGTTGAATAAATGGAGAAATAGACAAAACAAATTAAAGGGAATAGAAAATTACCCTCCATGAATAATCCAATCAGAATAATCCACTCAGATCGCCTTGCTGCTGTTTTCAGACTGCAAAAACTTCGATCACCTCTCCCTCTCATTCTTCATTCACCATGCATCCCTCACATAACCACCGATCCCTCTCATTCTTCATTCACCATGCATCCCTCACATAACCACCGATCCCTCACATTCTTCATTCATCATGCGTCGGTGAGTGTATAATAACTAGGGCATTCCTGAGTTTTATGCTTGCTTTTTTGGACCGTTGTGTCCAAATTCACCTTTAACCAATCTTTTAATTACTAGTCATTAAACCTATTTTCTAAACCATCTTTTAAGTCAGTATAACTATTTATAATTTTTTATATTGCTATAGTTTTTTTATAGTGAACTATCCATTCAAACTTGTACCTATTAGACTATATGAAATCTCAGCAAGAAAAATGGGAGATTCATTGAATCACATAAAGCCCATAATTTCCCTTTTTCTATAATATTGCGACAATGTTTTAGAAATTTTTCAGTCTGCAAGATGCATTAGGTATGTTGAGATATTATAGGGGTATGATTATGTTATTTCCCTTGAAAATGTGTTTAATTTCCAATATGATAGCTATATGGTAGTGGGAATAATGGTTCAGGAAGATGAAGAAACCATAGAAATAATGTCTAGGCTACAACAAATCAGAGAGTGAAAAATATGAAGCCATAATTGATGGAGTAGTTTCTCAATACATAAGAGGTTTTGGTGAAGAACTAGAGTGGATTGGACAAAAGGTATATACCAACACCCTATACATATCTCTCATCACAGAGAGATAATTTTCACATCAGGGGTGCCATGGGGTCATCTATTAGCACCACTTGAGGTTGCTAGATCACTTGAGGATTTAAAAACTAGTCAACGTACCCTTCTTCCTCTGGAAGACAGTCTAACAGATGGCCACCAACATTTAAAACTCTAGTAGGCTAAATGATTCCCTTTCACATCATGACTCGATCAAATTACTTATGGAACATGCACTACAAATATAATGTTGTATCTGGAATGATGTTGTGTAAGCACCGAGGTTGGAAGTTGAAGAATCACTAGTAGAAGGAAAAATTGTTGCAACTTCACTAGAAGTTGCAACTACTACAATCCATAAGGAGGTTGTTGCTACAACTTACAAAGGAGGAGAAATTGTTGAGTTGCAACCATAGGAAGAAGAATCCATGGGAGGTCATGATAGTGATATAGAGATCACTAGAATCCAACCTCCAACAAGGATACTAAGGAGAATGAACAAGAGGCCTACACTTGTGGCTATACCAAAAATGAATATTATAAGGTAAAAAAAAGGAAGAGACAACACTATCTTCTATAAAAGAGGTGGAAACCCATGTTGCAACACAAGAAGAAACATGGTAGGACAAATAAGAAGAGATACATGCTACAAAAAAAATAGATTTAGAAGAGATGCATGTTGTAGCATGGCTTGAAGAAAAAAAAATTGTCCCAGGAAAGATTAAAGAAGTGTATGTGGTAACGAAGATTGAGAAAGAAGTAACCCTTGCATAAAAAAAAGAACCTTTCGGGGTAATTGAAGAAGATTAAGATTGTATTGAACCATAAAAAGTGGAAGGAAGGATAAAGTTAAGCCTCTACTACAAGACAATAAGAAATAGATGAAAAATGTAGGGATATTTTTCTAAAACATAAGAGGGAGGAAGGGTTACAACACTAAGTATGGAAGAAAAATACAATAATAAATAACAAATCCATAGACCACTAGACCACTAATAAGAGCTTGTTTCCTCTTGTATTTGATGGGACAATGTACTTGTTATTATGTGATTTATATGGCTATCATATCCTTGCTATTTTCGTGGTTTATATGTTGGTTATGAGAATTATTTATAGCAATGTTGATGTATGGCTCTCATCATGTTTTGCCTAGTAAATGAAAGAACAATGAATATGTGACCTAATAGTGGGTAATGCAACTATTTTTATAAGGCATCAATTCTTCCTAATGATTCTCAAATAAGAATTAGACCCCTATGCTCATATATGTTGATATGATCTTCAAAATGCGTATTTGTGACATGTTTGATGAAATGACTCTCATGGCTAATAGGGGTCTAGTTAGTTCATTGATTAAATTTTTGCATCCATACTCATGTTTTGATGTTCTTTATAATTCTTGAAGGTTTCATGGAGTTATGGGAAGTGGCTTTATTCCTAACCCTGAAAAAGTGGCACAAAATCTCGGGTTGTTGGCATTGAAGTAGCTGAGAAAGTCCACAGTTGCTAGCTTTCCCTTACGGTGGAAGAGACTAGAGGCCTATAGTCACATGCATGGCTTATTAAGGGAGTGAATAGGGTGTTATATGGTGATATGCTCAGTTTAATCAAGGGTTTATCACCTGTAAGGGTAGGGTGGCTCCTAAAGGTTCTGTAGCATGTGTGGAAGGTCAGTTTGGTTTAGTTCTATCAGTTCCACTTCCTTAACTATACATAGGGAGTTGAGTCACATCATAGTATCATATCGTCACATGTTTACCCCACTAGACCGAGTATCTTGGGTAAATGTGGGAGGAGGTGGTTACACAGTGGTATCAAAGCATGGTTCACCCCTTGGATAAGATGAGCGGTGTGTTAGTCATGCATTCATTTCGGTTGCATATATGTGTTCTCTATGCTTATGCTCTATGTACTTGTGTGTATGCATGATGGTGGTCATGGTTGCAATGGCATTGACAGGTGGAAGTGGATGGTGTGTTGTTGGATGTAGTCGTCATGAATGTATGTTGGTTATGAATGTCATAGCTTATATATTGTTATGCATAGATTGATATGGTTGTAGTTGTCATGCATGAGGTAATGGTATGTGGTTGGTATGATCAGGCATTGATACCTAGATAATGGTTGAAAATTATGATTAATGCATATATGATTATGTTTATACATGTATTATGCTAATCTAGTTGGTCTTGTAGACAACATATCCTCCCCAAAATATATTGAGGTACGTTGGTTTGCTTATGATTTAGTTTAGCTAACATGATATAACTTGCAGGAAGAGAATATCCAAGATGACTAGAAGAATGGTAGACTACAGTTCATAAGGTTCTCCATGTGGATCAAATGAGAAACATTTTGTTGGGCACTCTTCTAGCATAGAAGACACACTGAGAATTTTGAAGGAAGAAATAAGGAGTTACAAAGCAGATAATGATAGGATCATTCAGGAACAAGAGAAATAAGAAGAAGTTAATGTAGTCATACTTCATAGTTTTTCATACTTGTAGAGACAGGGACCACTTCAGATTAGCTATGTGTAGGAGGATAGGACTAGTGGGGCATTTGATAGTATATCTCATGGTGGGAACAGGTTGAATATATATGACACTATCATGGATGGAAGATTCTTGGATACACCTGATAGGTGAGGCAATGGATATGGGATTTACTCTAGTTCTGGTTCAGATAGGCATCACGGTCGATATTTTTTTGGATGAGTTCAAGAAAAAAAATCCACCTACATTTGATGGAGAAATGAAGAAGTCATAGGATGTCGAAGCATGGTTGCTTGGTATGAACAAGTTCTTTAGGTTGCATTATTACTCAGTGAACATGGAGGACAAAATAGCTACATTTAGTCTTAAAGGAAAAACATACATTTGGTGGGAAGATGTAAAGAATCTTAGAGGCATTCATGAAGAGGAGTTGACTTGGAGTGAGTTTAAGAGTCTATTCAAGACGTACCTATCAGAGAGATACTAAGATGAAGCCAAAGGAATTCTTGAGCTAGAGATGGGATCTATGATTGATGAGGAATACACTAGTAGATTCTTGGAGTTATTGAGGTATGTGCCTTACCTCAAGGAGGAGACTGCCAATATTCATAGATTCATTAGTGGGTTTTCATATCATTCAAGGAAAGGATTGAGTTTAATGAGCCTATATCAATGGAGGAGGCCATTCAGAATCTAAATCATCATTATGAGAAATCAAAGCACGAATTTTAAACTAAGATGGACTGGAAAGATAATGCAAAGAACAAAGGAAAATGGGAAAATAAGTGACCAAGGCCTGAGGACACAGGTAACAAAGAGAATGCAACACTACATAAGAAGTTAAATGCATTTGATAGAGGACAAGAATTTTAGTCTGGGGAGCAGAACAAGGGTGTTGGCTAGAAGCCTTTACAATATTGGACTTGTGGCAAGGATCATCATCTAAGAGATTGTCCATAGCATTAGGGTGGTAGACCGAAGATTGACGGTGCATAGGAATCATGTACAGTGGAAGATGTTGGACAGTGTCCCTCGGATTTATGCAACACTGGATAGCAAGAAGGAATATTACTATGCATATATTATTGAGATGGATGGTAATTTTTTTGATCAAGTTGTTTCTATTTTGATTGACCTTGGATCTAATTATAATTATGTTAACCCTGACTTGGTGTATAAGTGTGGTTTGACTGAAGAAGCGCATGTAGAATCTATGTTAGTGCAGTTGGCTACAGGTACAAAGAAGAGATTTCATCATTGGATAAGAGCTTGCACATTTGAATTGAATGCTATGCCTACCTTTGCACATTTAAATGTATTGTCATTGGACCATATAGTATGCTTTTGGGTATGGACTGGTTGTATCTTCACAGGACTAAGGTGGATTGTTATGACAAAGCTATTGAATGCTTGGATGAAAATGGAGAACAGAGAACCTTACAGGGTAAGAAGAAGGAAGCGTCAATTATGATGGTGATAGATATGCAGGTAGATCATAGTCACAAGAAGGGGTGTGTGTTATTCGAAGTGCATATTTCTAGTGATTAAGGTAATTAAGCTGAGGATGCAAATGTCTTGAGTAGGTACCTGGTTTCATAGTAGTTTTAGGATATGTTTCTGGCATAGATTTTAGAGTTGTTGCCTTATAGGGAAGTTAAGTTTTCTATTGAGTTAGTACCAAGGGCAGCACCAACATCAAAGGCACCTT
This sequence comes from Pinus taeda, assembly GCA_000404065.3. NCBI lineage: Eukaryota > Viridiplantae > Streptophyta > Pinopsida > Pinales > Pinaceae > Pinus > Pinus taeda. The sequence goes on along the minus strand of APFE030806492.1, from coordinate 15,542 downwards.
ACAGGATGAGCACACCAGAGATAGTAGAGATGAAGTTGCAATTAAAGGAAATACTTGAAAAGGGATACATCAGGCCAAGTGTATCACCTTGGGGTGCACTGATGTTGTTTGTGAAGAAGAAGGATGGTACTCTTAGGCTATGCATTGATTATAGGAAGTTGAAAAAGGTGGCGATTAAGAACTAGTATATGTTTCCAAGTATTGATGATTTGTTTGATCAGTTGAAAGGAGCAACAATATTCTCGAAGATTAATCCGAGATCTGGATAATTTGGTACGCATCAAGTAAGAGTAAATTTACAAGACAACCTTCTGGATGAAGTATGGGCATTATGAGTTTATTGTATTTCCATTTGGTTTGACTAATGCTCCAACTACTTTCATGTGCTTGATAAATAGTATGTTGCATCCTTATTTGGACAAGTTTGTTGTTGTATTAATTGATGACATATTGGTATATTCTAAGAATGAAGAAGAGCATGCCGAACACTTAGCATCGGTATTGAGATTATTGAGAGAGCATAAGTTGAATGCTAAGCTCAATAAGTGCATTTTATTTTAGATAGAGGTACATTACCTTGGAAATGTTGTTTCCAAGGAGGGTATACCAGTGGATTCAGAAAAGATAAGGGCTATCATGGAATGGGAACTCCCAGAAATGTGGATGAGGTAAGATCATTAATGGGACTATCAGGTTACTATAGGAGATTCATCAGGAATTTCTCTTAGATTTCATATCCTATCACATCATTAGAGGAAAAGTAGGAAGTTTGAATGTACAAAAGAATGTGTAGCAAGTATTGAACAATTGAAGTAGTTGTTGATGAATGCTCTAGTGTTAAAGATTTTAGATCCAGATAAAGAGTTTGTAGTGTGCATGGATTTTTGCAAGAAGGGGTTTATTGGAGTCCTTATGCAAGAAGGATAGGTGGTATGCTATGAATCAAGGAAATTGAATGATAGTGAGAAGAATTATCCAACACATGATCTTGAGTTGGCAATGATCATTCATGCATTGAAGATGTGGAGGCATTATCTTCTTGGTAGGAGGTTTTTATTTACGAGTGATCACAGTGGGTTGAGGTACCTATTTTACCAATCGAATGATGATGCAACTAATATGATAAGGTATAAAATATTCTTAGTGATTATCAGATAAGTATGAGACCCCTATACTCAGATTTGTTGTTATCACCTATAGATTGCATATTCGTGACATGTTTGACGAAATTCCCTGTCATGTCTCGTAGGGGTACAATCAAGTGTTTGTTCAAATATTTACATTTGTATCAATGCCTCAATGTTATTTTTCATTCTTGAAGGTTTCATGGAGTTTTGGGAAGTGGCTTGAGTCCTGGCCTTGAAAAGGAGCCATAGAATCCAGGGTTGAAAGGACCCTAGTCCTGGCCTTGAAAAGGACCCTTGTCGCTTGCATGCCCATGTTGTGAGAGCGATTGGAGGGGCCCAGTTGCACGCATGCCCATTTCATTGGAGCGACTGAGGCTCTAGAGCAGTGAAGTGTCAAGTTGTTTTAGGGGTTAATCACTTAGAAGGATTGGTTGTCTCCTATAGCTTTTGTGACATGTGCAAAAGGTCAGATTGATTGTGTTTGGTTGGTTCCACTTCCTTAACTATACATGGGGAGTTGAATCAGATTGTAGTAGTTGCTCGTCACATGTTTACCCCAATAGACTGGTTAACTTGAATAAATGTGGGAGGAGGGTGTTACAGAATCAAAGTCCTTTTTCTATGGAGTTCATTAACATAACACTCATTCACTATCAATCCAAAGCCCCATGGCAAACAAAGTAACACGTTTGTTTTTAAGAAACAATTAAGGGTTTTGTAATAATAATACTAGATTATGAGCTAGAAGCCTTATAATATCTTTTTGTTATGTGATAATGTAAATATTCACCAGACCATACAAAATTAGTGCCATCTCTAGGATTTCATTTCTTCCCTATTCTAAATATATATTTTCTTTACAAATATACAAAAGATCCCAAGAATCAGAAGGTATTTACATTACAACATATATCAACAAAATATTTTAACTAAAACCAATAAACCTGTCCTTAGCTTCCCCAATCAACAACGTCCAAAACTAGGCTTGTCATTCCTCTATGAGTGAAGAGGCTTCTTCTTATGAGGAACCACACTAGGAGCAACACCTCCAAGAGAAACTTGAGCACTTCCAACCATACAATTCCCTAGAGTTGTAACTCGAGTGCTGAGTGCAATAAATTCCTCATGGAATTCATTCAAAGAAATTTATAAACTACTCAAAAGTTAGAGGAACTTAGCTTCTAATAATAATTGTGAAGATTAGAATTGTCTCTCATCCATGTCATCCTGTTGTTTCCTAGAAACTTTGGCAACACCTAAACCAAATCAAAAAATTTAAGAAACAAAGAACCAACATCAAGGCTTTCTGGAAGACAATGAGGTTGTTCCATTTAAGGAAAGGACCACTGAACCCGACTTGCAAAAGAACTAACAAGCTTAACCCACACCCCAAGACTAGCAAGGTAAGGCTTCCAAAGAATTTTCTGGAGTTCCACATAATCTATTATATAATTGAGACTGAAACACTACCATAAGCCATATTGAGGAAAATTTCCATATCCAACCCAAAATCCTCTGGAGGATGATGAATAGATTGATGATTAAAAGTGCAGGGTGATGAAATTAACTCCAACCCACTTCTCAGAGAATGAAACTCCATATCCATATTGAATTCCAGTCGCTCCCACCAAATAAGAATTAAATTCTTATGCCCCATTTTGCAGATGAGAAGAAATATTTCTGTCTCTAAACCAAAAGATGCTCCTTCTGAACTGCCTCCTAGAGACCAGAGGACCAAAGTCACTCTCTTACCCACTCACTCCCTATGATTAAGGATGAAAAATGTCATATTTGTGTTGGCGACCGAGATCTAGAAGACACTAACCTAGAGCGAACCTTTCACCTGTTATCTCAGACCCTTGAGCGAACTCCTTATGTTGAACCTGTGTGAACCAAGAAAAAATAAAAGAGAAGATGTGTGTCCAAATGATCTTTAGGTCTCTTCTATTTATATGATTTCCTGAGGGGTCACTTGGGGTTAATATTGACCCAAGTAGTTACTCATGTGATTAGGGCTAACCCATTCCATAATACATGTGTGAATAAAATAATTCATAACTTAATTTCCGCTTGACCAAACTGGGTGATATTTAGGTCGATTTTGGTCCCCTCGAAAGGGGGAATCTAATGAAATAGTTATCTCAGTCATTTGAGCTATCAATGGTGGAATTTGATTGTAGTTAAAAAAAGTTAACACTTTTGAAGATAATCATTGTTCCAAAAAGTATTTAAGACTATCATGATATGCTTTTACCTTGAAGTGTCTTCCTATTAGTGTTACAGATCCATTTGGGCACATCACTCCCATCATTTAGATCAGTTTTTTAGGGCTCATCAAACCCTAATTTCAATTTCTACATGCCCTAAACAAGTCACCCTTTTGAATGCCTCCTTCCTTGACAATTTCATGACTTGAAGACATCCTGAACTGACCTCAAAAGGGACCAGCGTAGGTAGGCCCATGTAAGGGTGTGTTGCAGAGTAGTTGAGTCCATTCCAGGGTGCTTTGTAGAGCACTTAGGCCCTCTTTCACCTACGATGGGTGAGATTGAGAAAAATTCACATAGGGTTTGGGGAATATTCTTATCTCTTGGAGTCATCTAGAAGTTTCCCTCACTTATCAACTCCTATGATCTCGAAAATGATTGAGGAATGAGTTAAGATGCATCCTGTCCTCTCATGGCTTCCTCCATGGAACTAATTCTAAGTATGGAAGGCCATTGAATACCACCATTTATGACATAACCTCCTTCATCCTCCTATAAATTGAACACTCATCTATGTGATCAGTGGTTGGACTATGTTGAATTGTAAGGAGATAATGTTACTATGAGAATTGACTTTGAGACAAGTATTGTTATGCTACAAGTTTTTGATGCTTTTGATGTGATGTGGATGGGATCCAAGCTAGAGGAGTGACTTCAAATCAGACTTGATGGTTGTAATTCCTTCTATAAAGTATTTGAACCTTTTTCCCATATGCTTATCTTGTTATATGATGCTTATATGTGTGAATGTATCTGATTCCATTTACTTGTATTCAGTAGATATTTTTCTTTAATCAGTTCTTTGTCTTCTGTTGATGTTTACAGGTACTTATCAAGCTTGTTAAGTATGGGAAGGAGCGACAGGATCGATACAAAGAAGACAAGAGGGAAGTGAAACTACAAGTAGGTCTTCTCATCTTCTTTGTTATCTATTGCTAAGTTATAGGAAGAGGCTAAAGTGCTTTGAACTGTTGTTCTAGATATGACTACTTATCTAGGGAATTAGTATTTATCCATAGATACCAAATTATCCAAAATAAATTGGCGACTCTACTGGGGAACGATCATAGCTCCGAGTAGCTTATCCACATCCTAGGACACTCTAACATACCTAACTTCCTTTCATTTATTCTATTTCAACCTTGTTGAAGTGTTATTTGGTCAAAAAAATGAGGTTAGATGACTCTTGAGTGGCCTCTCAGGAATCGATGCAGGCTTGGTCAGGGGACAGTGCTCTACAGAGCACCCTTGAGTGAGAGATAGTGCTATGCAGCACAGTTAGGCCCTCTTTGACCTGCACTGGTCCACCTTAGGGAAAAATTTCACCTTTGGATTGGGTTTTTTCTCCAAATTTCCTTATGTTTATGCTTGCTGAAAGACCAATGATTGTAGTGTCTCTGAAATCAACTTGTATTTCCTCTTTCCAACCCTACTTTGGCCTGATTGATTAATGTTTCTTAAATTATTTCCTGATCATTATCATTTCATTTCCAAAGTTATATTATAGTCGATTAATCTTTGTTCAAAAGAAAGTGTCGTAAAAGTCTTATTTTCCTTCAAAACAGAACTGTTGTAAAGTCTTTGTTCTTGTAAAAATATTGATTGATTGTATGTGAATTAGTTTCCTTTTTGTTGATCATAACATTAAGGGAATTGAAAAGAAAAACTTGCATCATTCATATTATAGTTTGTGAATGCTTGAAAGGAATAGCAAGGGAAATTGCATTAGATGTGCTCTTTGCTCTTTGTCAAAGATTTGATTTCTTTATCCCTACTAGCTAATGTTTTAATTGTTCAATTGAATGAGAAGAATGCTTATCATATTAGTTGAATTTTAGGAATTGCATGCATATATCATGTGGTGAACCTTGAAAGGAAAATTCTAAACAAGGTCAACTTAAAATGAACATCAATTTACTTAATGGAGCATTGTCACCTAATGAAAAACATTTAGTGGTTCTAGGCTAGAGCCGTGTTCCGGAGTCGTAAAACAAAGTCACTTCTGCTAACTTGTCTGCAATACGTCGTAAGTGTGATACCTCATTCCATGTACGTGAGTATATCGTAGCTCGTTCACGTACCTTCAAGTATCTAGGGTAGTGTTACAGTACGTAAAGTATATGGGAATTCTCTCATTGCGCGGTTTTGCATTAGACAACGCTAATACGGATTGGGCCTCCACGTAATTTCAGGTATATATGGGAGGAAAACACTAGGTTGCTATCCATCCTTAGGCAACCGAGTCAGTCGCCTTGTACACTGTGATACACCGAACACAAAATTTAGAGAGATTGCCTGCCCGTACTTCTCAGTTTTCCAGGAGGTATTTTGTAGTTCACAATTGCTTGGTAAACCTTTTTCCTAGCTTATCCCTCTTTTGTTTTGTTATGTTACGATTATAATAAAATTAATTGACCATGGATAACATCCTCCATGCTCACTCCTTAGTTGATCTTAGGTTGAGACATATAGCGACACACCGATCAAGGAATTCCTTGAGATGGGAATCCTTCCTTTTCTTCCTTTCAGAAATATTGGTGCTCCTCTTATGGCGACGTTGTCCCTTTTAGGAATTACCATTAGCATTCTAGTATGGTTTTTTTAACCTCCTTGGTTCAAAATGTCGTGATTTCTCCGCAATCTAGTACTCCCCCAATTGGACAAAATCAACCTCCAGTTGATCCTAAAGTTGACCCTTTTCCTTCTTCCTCGGCTTTTTCTTCCACCCCTTCTTCCTCTTATCCTAGTGAAAGTATTGATACTAGTAACCAGGTGGCTAAGAAGAAGAAGACAAGGAATAAGAAAAAGAGGAAGAAAATTTTGCAGGGGGGCAACCAAGCAACCATTGCTTTGAATGAAACTTTTGATGAGAAATCGTCTGATAAGCCTCGCAAAGTTCGATATCCATGAAAACTTTGTGCAGGAGACCATCTTCTACGAAATTGTTCTTGTATTCCTTAGATCTGAGAATAATGGTCTTCCCGTTCACATCAGCCTGTGTCATCAACTTCTGGAGATCATGCTGGTGACACACCACCAACTAGTGGTAGTAAAGTTCATGGAAAGAAGGGTAAAGTTAAGTTTCCCTATATGTTATGTGAAGGGAATCACCCCATTCACCTTTGTCCCTATCTGGATGAAGCCAAAAAAGTGTTGGATAACTATCCCGCTTCATCGCAATGACTTCCATCTGGTTACAAGAGACTATCCCTTAATCCTTGACTAGTTGATAAAGTGACTAATCCAAATCAACGGTCGGTCAAACCCACTCTCTCTAAATGTGAATCCCATGAGTCTATACCTGACCGATCATAGGTCGAGGAAACAGTTGACCTGATTTCACCTTTAGTTTATTGTACCTTTCTTGAAGAGAGTGAATATGATGCCACTCAGGTTCTTTTTGTTTCTTCAGATTCCAATGAGCTTGGGGGAAATCCTCTTGTTTCATCAATACAGGAGGAAAATCCTCCCGTTATTGTAACTCAAGGGGATAATTCTCTTGTTCTTACAGTACCCCCTCCAAGTAGTCTAGTCACTTCCTTTGATTGGAATCGACTCGCAGGATCCTGTCTTCCTTCTTATGTGCCTTTCCAGATCATAGTATAGGTTTGTAATATGATTGTATCTGGCACTATTATAGATGAAGGTGCATTTGTGAGTATCCTTTTCTCAATTGCATGGAAAGCGCTCAGTTCACCACCACTTGTGTTTTTTTACCTAGAATATGTTGGCTTTTAACAGAGGAACCAATAAACCATTTGGGATAATTCCTCAGTTACCTATTACTTTGGGAGAAAAAATGTTTATCTTAATGTGATGGTAATCCCAGGCCCTTTAGATTACAATTTACTTCTTGGGCATGACTATGTTTATGAAATGGGAGCTATTGTTTCAACAGTCTTTCGAGTGATGTGTTTCCTACATGAAGGCACAATTGTCACCCTTGACCAGCTTTCATTTCCCGGTCCAAATATGGCTTACAATTAACCATATTCCCTAAATGGTATTTTTGTACCAATGGTATCATCCCCGCCATGGGTTAGTTATGTGGCAACCTTTTCCATGCCTACATCAACTGACGATCAATTCAGTGATGTTGTACATTATGTATTGGTGGCATTGGAACCAGATCCCTCTAATGGATTCCTTGCTATGGATCCATTCTAGAGCATTGATCTCCCATCTGATGAGAACCTCTTGGAAGTCATGACCTCTTACGAGTTTTGAAACAAGGATACGAGCATAGTTCCTTGTCTTGTGTCAATCTCATTAAATAATGAAACAAGGAATATGAGGATAGTTCCTTGTCTTGTGACAACCTCGTTAAAAAAAATGAAACAAGGAATATGAGGATAGTTCTTTTACTATGTTAACCTCGTTAAAAAATGAAATAGGTCCATGAGGATAGTTCCTTGTCTTGTGTCAACCTTGTTAAAAAATGAAACCAAGGATATGAGGATAGTTCCTTGTCTTGTGTCAACCTCGTTAAAAAATGAAACCAAGGGTATGTGGATAGTTCCTGGTCTTGTTTCAACCTCGTTAAAAAATGAAACAAGGAATATGATCATAGTTCCTTGTCTTGTGTCAATATCTTTAGAAAATGAAACAAGGAATTTGAGCAGAGTTCCTTGTCTTGTGTCAAGCTCATTAAAAAATGAAACAAGGTCCCCGGTTCCAATTCGAGTCTTTGAGTAGATCTCGTAAAATCCCAGTCGAGTCTTTCACTTGATCTCATCAAAGAACCTTCATTCCATCCACCTGATAGTGATGAGTAGTCTACTTAGGTGAATGTAATGAAGTTTGGGGAGCATGCACCTAGTGGTAAAGTTAACTTTCCCTATAGGTTATGTGAGAGGAATCACCCTGTTCACTTTTTCCCTATCTGGACAAATCCAAAAAGGTGTTGGATAATTGTCCTGCTTCACTGCAGCGAATTCCATCTGGTTACAGGAGACTCTCCCTTCCATCATGCTGGGGGCATAGTTCTTCGTTTTAAGCTTGTGTAAAAATGAAACTGAATCAAAGCATAGTTTTTCATTTCAATCTTGTGTAAACATGAAACCGAATCTAGGCATAGTTCCTGTCATGCGGAAAGAGTTAATATTGTGGACAAAACCAACCTCCCTAGAAGCCTAAGACTTTCTAGTGACAAACGAGACAATTAAGAGCAATCCTTCTCTAAACATGCATTTATCACACGAGAAATCAAGTGTTTTAGATCCTACCTGTAGTCCAACGCTGTTGTAGTAGTCCAGCCTCGTCGATCCGGATGAGCTCCTCCTTCACTTCGAAACCTGCATTCACTAACAATCAAACGATTACATAGCACCTGAATATCCCATAAAATAAAACATATTCAACATATAGACCAAGGAGTATATGAAACAACTCATAAATAACAAATTGTTGAGAAGAATGGACTTATTTGTATTAATAGGAAACAAAAGAAACCATTACAACCTGAGCCTTGGTGTTGTGCAGGTCCCTCCCAGGGTCCAGCAAGAGTTCTCCCTTACTTTGATAAGCTCACCCACTTCCAAATGAAACAAGAAAGGATGGGAATCTCTCCTCACAAGCTTCTACAAGGAAGTCCTAGTTCCAACAGCATCTACCCTTAGGAATATTCAGCTTTCAACCTCCCTCCTTCTAGCCCAATGCCTGTATTTATAGTGTTCTAGAGGAAGTTAATCAGGTCCACCATCAATGGGATAAGCCCCTCTTTGGATGGGGTGGCTCCCCTCTTGATGGGATAAGTTCCTCTTTCATAGGGATACATGAACCATCTGGGGTGCTCAATACACGTCAAACAAGCTTCTGGAATGCTCTAGAAATGACCACAAGTAACTTTTTTAAGATGAAACTCGTGCCTTTTGACCTTTATAGGAGTACGCACCCACCCTTTTACATACAGAGCGTACAAGTACGTAGGTATTATGAACTTGGGATGCGTACACGCAGGTAAGGTTGAGAGAAACTGCGTACCCAGAGATAAACATATTTTTAATGACTTTCTCTCTTTCTTGAAGTTTGACATGGAGAGCAGAGGTATGAGACTTGCCAAGGAGGATAGTATGACAGTGAATGGAGCCATACTAACTGCAAATAGTCATGGTGACAAATTTTAGTGTAACAACGAGCATAATTAAGCTACTTGTATTTAGAGGAGTAGGGAATGAGGATCCAGACCAGTTTTGGTTTGTGGTAAGAGCAGTGCTTAAAGAACGCATCCAACCTTGGCTCGAGGAAGCATTCATGGTCACCACCAAGGTTGAGGGAAAGTTGGCATAGGTGCAGGGCATATATGCACGTAGGCAAGGAATTGCATCTGACAATGACACATCAGAGATACATGCAAAACTGGTACAACGGGCAACGGAAGAATTTCTTGCGGACGTAAGTAAAGTGGAAAAGTTGCTGGATGAACTCTGCGTGAAGATCACCGCACTAGCCGAGTGACTCGGGATGAGTCACGATGATTGTGTTGGTGACCTATTGGGCAGAAAATCCCCCCAATAGCATATTTTTGGGGCTCGAAGCCCAAGGTATTGGTTAATGTAATGTAAAGACCCTGCAAAATGTGCACGCAGAGTGCGAAAATCTAAGGTTGTCTGCCCTAAAATAATGTAATTTAATATAGAATGTGTTGACCTACCCATGACCTATGGACCATGGGATTGTATAAATAGAGTGCGGATCTAAGTGTGAAGTCAGTCTTAATCTTAGCTTAGAGAAGTAATATGGGTTTTTGAATGAGAAATTTGCTCTGAGTCTGTAAGTCTGAGTCTTGGGTTGTAGTAGTAGTGAGAGGCTCTGCAACTGTGTGTGTAGAGGCCTGGTAGAGTTTGCAGCTGTGTGTGTGGACCCCTACAGCTAAGTGCGTAGGGCGGAGTTGGGATTGCACTTGAATAGAGGATTAATAAAAGATAAGTTGATTATGGAATACTATGTGTTTATTACTGCTGTGATATTTATGCATCTCTTTACAGTTTATGATTGCACGCACTGGTTATAAATGTTGAATGATTAATAAGAATATTGGGCCCACATAATTAAGTTAAGATCTATAATAAAAGCACAATAAGGATAAAGGATCTAGACAACACCTCTTCGCGCCCTTTATAGAGCTATGTGGAAGCAGTTGCACAAGTCACGAAGGACAGATGGCTGCACGAAGCAGTAGGATCGGTCCGCGAACTTCCCAGACTTCATCAAGACATCCCTAAGGTGTAGAAACCTAGTTCTAGCACCCTCCCATACTACCTCGGGTGAGACCTCAGTCCGCGCTCTGCAGATTGTTGCTGAAAGGGTCGATAGTTTCAGGATTTTTTTGGTTAAATCACTTCTGAACCTGGGTCAGGCTCCAACAAGCCAACCTGTACTCTACGACATCCATTTATCCCCCTTCTAGTTTTTGTTGTGGGATTTTATCCCCTAAGGCTCTTGGGTGGAACCCTAGCAAACTGAAAGTTGTCTAAATCAAGAAACATGCACACACACAGCCATTATGCTAGAAAAAGCTATTTCTAAGGTGAGAAGGACATACCTCAGGTCCTACGTTTGGGCAGTTCCTCAAGGGTGCAAACCCTTCTTCACGTCCCTTCTGCTCCTTTGTCCTGCAAAAACAACAATTCCAAGGAATGCAGCAGTATATGGACAAAGATTTACATAAAAATCACCTTTATGTTATATAAGAAAGGACTTAGTTATAAACTTTTAGACATCCATTCATACATGAAATTCAAATATGAACATCATTAACATAAAGAGATAAGCATATCGGGAACAAGACGTGTTTCTTTATTAGACAAATAGAATAGCACGGAAAAAGAGCAATATCACCTAAACCACTTCTGCAGGCTCAAAGCTCAGCCTCCTTCTGGATCCGTCCCACCTCAAGCCTCTAGTAGGTCACCTTCCAATACTCACTCCAAGATGTCATAGCTAAAGAATGAACATCCAATCACAAGGAAACAAGGGTTTCCTGTAGAAGATGGGGGAAGTGCAGAAGGCACAAGGGTCTTCAGAGCTGATCAGGGGGGAAAACTCAGTATAATAACCTTGCTCTATGCTCTCTCCTCCTTAGGCCTTCCCTTTGGTGTCTTTTTATACCAATTCCAAAGTAGTTTTTTAGTTAGGAATTGGTTGGGGACAGTTGAGGCCACGGGCACTAACAGGTGATCAGCAGGTAAAACTCGCGATCTCCGCCTGAAAATAAGGAGTTTTATATTTTTTTAAGTGTTTTAATACATATACGCAGGTTGGGTATGTATGAACCCGCGTATACACGCGTTTAACTCAGGGCAATGTCGCGTACAGGGAATAAAACACTGTTTTTTAGATTTTGGACCAGGCCTGGAAGGAGGTGTTGCCCTAGGCCATGAGTGCAGCATCACAAACCATAATGGTGAGATTTGGAGCTATAACAGAGAGGGTACCGTAGAAATGGGATAATTAACCCCTTGAGTTACGAGAATTGGAGGATTTTCCTCCTCTCTTTATGGAATAGGTGGATTTCCCCCAAGCTCATTTGAATCTGGGGAAACAAAAAGAACTTGAGTGGTATCATTTTCACTCTCTTCAAGAAAGGTACAATTAGCTGAATGTGAAATCGAGTCAACTGTTACCTTGACCTGTTGATTTTGGTCGGGTATAGACTCATAAGATTCACTTTCAGAGAGAGTGGTTTGGACTGACGATTGATTTTGGTCAGTCGGTTCATCGACTAGTGAAGGATTTAGGGAGAGTTTCCTATAACCAGATGCGAGTCGTTACGGTGAAGCAGGATGGTTACCCAACACTCTTTTGGCTTCATCCAAAAAGGGACAAAGGTGAAAGGGGTGATTCCTTTCACATAACCTACATGGAAGCTTGACTTTTTCTTTCTATCCATGAACTTTACTATCAGTAGTTGATGATGCGTTACCAACATGATCTCCAGAGGTTGATGACAGGAGTTGGTGTGAACAAGAAGATCATTCTTTCAAGATCCAAGGAAAGTAAGGACAATTTCGATGAAAATGGTCTTCCACAAAAATTATGCATGGATATTTGACTTTTTGAGGCTTAATGGACAGATTTTCATCAGATGTTGCATTCAAAGCAATGGTTGCTTGGTTGCCCCCTTGCTGAATTGGTTTCTTCTTCTTCTCCTTCCCTTTCTTCTTCTTCTTAGACACTTGGTTACTAGTATCAATACTTTTACCAAGCAAAGAGGAAGAAAGCAAAGGGTCAACTTCAAGATCAACTGGAGGTTGATTTTGTCCAGTTGAAGGTGTACTCAATTGTGGAGAAATCACAACATTTTGAACCAAGGAGGTTGAAAGCAACCATACTAGTAAGCTAATGGTAAATCTCGGAAGGGACAATGTAGCCATCTAAGGAGCACCAATATTTTTGAAGGAAGGAAAAGGACTAGGATTTCCATCAAAAGGGATTCCTTGATCAGTGGACTCCGGATTTGTCGCCATATCTCTCAACCTAGGATCAACTAAGGAATAGGGATGTTATTCTGAATTCAATTAATTTTAATGACGCTTGGACACAACTTTGCTTTTTCAGTTTTTAAGGGTCGAGAAGAAGCTAAAGATGACTCTAGTCTCCTTCAATTTTTAATGAGCCTGAAAGGACAAGTGCTCAGATGGACCTTTTCTTTTAAAGAGTCGAAAAGGAATGAAAGTGACTACTCTGAAAAATATAGACAAAGGGATTATCAAACCAATTAAAAAACTGCAATATACACCTCGGTGATAAATTAAAATTACCAAGGACTTATGTATGGCAGTCAATCTTCCTGAATGTTGTGTTCAGTGCATTGTGATCAATAAGGTGGCAAACTTAGTTTCCTATGGATAAAGGATTTAAGCCTATTGTGGTCTCCCAATATATATGCGATAGTACGGGGAGCACAAGTTCATGCTAGCACTTGTCATATCAAGGAGGAGGAATCACCCAACCTTCAATGAAAATGATAGCCACTAGTTTTAATGACGCCAGAACATGTCACAAGCCTAGACCTCTAGATATGTCGCTTTAAGTGCCAAAGAGTTGTTAGGTTCATTGAAATTCATTTTAAAGTTGATATTGTTTAGATTTTTCCTTTCAATGGTTCACCGCATGATGATGATTTGAAATTCCTAAGATGCAATCTACAATGATAAACAATCTTTTGTTTATTTGAACAATGAAAATCCTAGCTACTATGGAAAGAATATTTCAGCACTTTTAAGCAAAGAGCAAAGAGCACACACTAGTGCATTTCCTTAAATATTCTTTTTGCACACAAATAAAAAAATGCTAAATGCAAATGCATGTATTTGTTTTCACTCTCCTTAATGTGAAAGATGCCAAAAGGAAAGCTAAATGCAGCAAATATCTGAAATATTTCACTAAAAATGACATTTTTGACAATTTCTTCTTCAAGAGAGAAAGGAAGACTCAAAAACGACACTTTAAATTTTGAACAAAAATTCTTTAGACACTTCGAATGTAAACAAATAAAATCAAATGCATCAAGAAAAGTTCAATAAATTATCAAGGGAAGGAATAATTTACGACACTTGTCTTTTCGACAGAAAACAACAATTACGACACTTCTTGTACCAAAGCGACAAATCGACTAAAACAACTTTTCGACAAAGGTTTGTAAATGAGGAACAAATACACAAAAACATTCACTAATCCTAATGTAATTGAGGCTGATCTAAGTGACGCAAGTAAGATTTAGTAAAGAGGCATTGTACATTTGTAGCAAAAACCAAACAAAATTGAAAACAGGTCAAAAACCCTCAATTTCTAGATGGAAAAAGAATTCAGTCAATCATCGCACCTAGGCTTCATAGAAATTGAGATTCATCACACTTACTGCACTCGGGAGGTGCTATGGATACTGAGTCACAATGGAAGATAGTTCGATGTTCCAGGGAGTGCAACTGAAATGGGTTTTGGCTCAAATGTGGAGTTGTTTTCAATGAGTTAAGCTAGGTTTTTATGAATAATGATGAGAAACATATATGGAATGTCTTGAGAGGTTACTGAGCTACCAAAAGGGCATCTAGATGTGCTTGCAAGTCAAATTTTTAATTCATAAACTAAACCAGAGATCAACTGAATTAGCATTCATCTACTATGCAATTGCAGAGCAAGAGCAGTTTGAAGGCTACCTAGCTGACTTCAGACTCTGTCGATAGTTTATCAAATTGAACATAAAACAAACAATAACAAAAAACAAACATCTGTTCATTCCCCCGTGGATTCGCTAATTTGTTTATGGGAAAACTAGTATTCCTAAAGAATGCTAGCCCTCTAGGTTTGGCAGCTACCCTAGAAACAATAGTTTAAAGCAATTCAATGATTTCTTCTATGTGTAACAGA